>PVJX010000682.1:0-129143 GCA_004027295.1 Dolichotis patagonum
CAGGAGGAGCAGGAGGAGGATGAGGAGCAGGAGGAGGAGTAGGAGGAGGAGGAGCAGTAGGAGGAGGAGGAGCAGGAGGAGGAGCAGGAGGAGGAGGAGCAGCAGCAGGAGCAGGAGGAGCAGGAGCAGGAGAAGGAGGGCTGAGATGCCTCTGATGAAGGTCCAGCTGCATCTCCACTTTGCCCTCATGGAGCCCTGAGACTTCCTATCCCAGTCACTGTCCTGGGCTCCATGAAGATGCCCTCTGAGTCACTGGTCTGAGACCTCAGCCACCTGTGACTGTGATTTCCTGCTGTCTCTGGCAGCTTTGGGTGGGCACTGGGTAGGCCTGAGTTTCTTACGCATGGGTGGTTAATCTCCAGCTGTGTACCCCGCAGCCTGACAGAGGCACTGGGAGGGTCGCTCCCCGCAAATGCTCCCCCTCCTGGTGTTTTCCTTGTTCTCCTTCCTCCCTTATTAATAATGCTGTCAGCTTAGTCCCTAACCCCTTCATCCTCATCGCGAATCCATTTCTCAATGGCCGCTGCCCTCACAGTGCCCCTGGTGTCTCCACTGCCGTCAGAATCCGTGCCAGCCAATGGGCGTCCTCCCGTGCCTTCTCCGACTCTTCCAGCCAGACCTTCTGCGCATGTCCTTCCTACCTCTTCACCAGCACCTAGACTGAACCACTGCATGCCCACAGGAACAGTCCAGGTTTCAGCCTCTGGATTTGATTTGCTGTTCTGCGGCTTGGAAAGCACTTCTCATTTCCCGCCCTTCCAATCCCTGCCATCCTCCAGGGTGCTTTTCCAGTTCAGCACTGCCTCCAGAACTCTCACAGGTGCCTCAAGGAGTAATTCAAAGGGTATCCAATAAGCAGCTACAAGTGCATAGTACTGTGCATGATACTTATGGCCTAAATAGCAACGTCAAGAAATCTAGCACATAATGAGGGTGGAACAGAAACAGTGAAAGCACGAGTTTATCCAGCAAATGTGACTGCTGCAGTGACTAGGTGCCAAGCACACACACAGTTACTGTTTTTAAAAATGGAAATGCAATTTCTCTCATTGCTTTTTTTTTTTTTTTAAATCGGGGTCATGGTAGAAGGAGTGTAACCTATGTTCTGCCCAGAGTGGAAACACACACGCTCTTCAATTTTGGAGCCCCATTATTGGTTGCATTTTGAAGGAAAAAAAAAGAGCACCCCAACAGTTTGAGGGTGAGGACATAATTTGGCGTAGAAGTGCACAAGACTACAATCACAGTGCGTGGCCTCTCATAAATTTAGAACTGGGAAAGTCTAGGGGTTCCACAACCTGGCCCAGATCCGCTGATTGAAGAAGTGATACACATCTCCTTCCTTATCTCCTGGAACAACAGCCAGTGTGCCGACACTGATTGCTGCTGGAAACACAGCTGAAGAGCTCGTCCTGGTCTGCGTCCACACGGGCCAGGCACAACGGTCACAATTCACACAGGGCCGTCCGTTGTTACCTGGGCGTTGACAATGTGGCGGGGCTCGGGCAGGTCAGGATCCAGGAAAACACTTCCGAGCAATGTTTCTCCAGAAGTTTCTCTCCAGGCTTTATCCAGAGAATGGCGATTTCCTTAATTTTGCTGAAATTTCTGAGTAGGACTTTTGCTTTTGTTTTTGCAGGGCCTGATCCATGCAAAGCAAATGCTCTACCTCTGAGTTATAGCCCCAACCGCAAGGATGCTATTTTAGAAATTGTACTATGGTTAAAATGATTAACTCCAAACCATTGGCATATGCCAACTCTCATTTCCGGATGAAATTCTAAGAGTAAAGGGTCTTTTTTAAGGTCACACAAAGGGTGTGGTAAAGAAGTATCCAAATATGGTTCATTCCTTTGTTTCAAAGTAGTCTAGAGAAGGAATTAACAGATGGGCAGATGGGTAGCTGGATTTCTATAGAAATGCATGTATGTTATGGGCATTCGATTATGTGCACCAATGATTAATGGACATAAAATGGCTCGATCGTCAAAAATCCTGGGTACAAGCATCCATTCTTCCATTTCCTACTTAGAATTTGGAGCCAGGTGTGGTGGTGCATGCCTGTGATCCCAGTACTCCGGAGGCTGAAGCAGGAGGATTATTGTGAGTTCGAGGCCAGTCTGGGCTACAACGTAAGCTCAAGGTCAGCCTGAACAGCATAGCAAGATCCTGTTTCAAAACGATAAAAAATAAATAAACAAACAAATTTGGGGCAGTTGAACTTCTCTGGACTATAGTTACTTCACTGACAAAGTAGTTACTTGATATTCCCTTCATCAGCACCACAATGCAGAAATGGTATATCGTTTGGAAGATTCCAGATACAATTTCAGTACCAGAAATTTTGATAGCTAATAAATAAAAATTCTAGGACAAAACACAGTCTTTAACCAAGAAATAAAGTTTTTGATTAAATGGTATTTCCCTACTAAGTGTGTAGCTAATAAAACCAATGAGCCAAACTATTTCGATGTTTCCAGCAGCATGGTTGATTTTGTCCATGGGTCTCTTCCTGTCCCCACCCTGCAGTCTTTCCTCCAGCACTGACCGTACTCCCCTGCTCTCTGGCTTTGGCTGAGTCGGGCTGCTGGGAGGCCCAACAGGAGACAGGCGGGAAGGCAGGAGAAAAAAGATGTCAGCGCAGTGCTGCTCTTGCTGCTTTTTGCTCAGTGCTGAAGATCTAGTGGGGGACGCATTCCACCACCTCAGCCCTGTGCCTACACTCAATTCCTGCACGTCCTGCTCTTCAGGTCTCGGAGCAGTGACCACCTCCTCCTGGTCTTGGACATCTTAGCGTCCCTTCTCGTTTGCCTTAACCTTGCCTATACTTCCGTGAGTAAACCCTGCCCGAATCCCATGCGCATCACCAGGTGGTGTGCTTTCTGTGCCCAGGTGACACCCACTCCCTGCCCACCCGTCATCATCTCTCATGGCCTTCAGAAACAAATGCATTTGGGGCCATCCAGGGACACACATGGGCACAGAAGAGCAGTGGGGAAAGTGAGACCGATACAGACCCCTGCGTTCCTCCTCTTGTGCTCAGCGTCCTGTCACATCCTCCGTGCTGGAGGAGCACGCCGAGCCACGGAAGCAGGCGGGGTAGTATAAGAGGCGTTTAAGATCAAAACCCTATTTAACGGCGACAGCAAACACGTGCATCTCTAGCTGGGCTGGCATCCAGGGGCACCGCTTGCCCTCTGTTCCCCTCACTGTGGGTCGCCGGTAAGGCAGAGGTCAGGCACATGCAATCTGGAGGGTCCCAGCCAGGTCCAGAGAAAGGGGGCCAAGCTGACGGCTGTGCCTGCTTCTCCCACTAACCTTGCCGTTCCTGCGGCCACCGGAAGTTGTTCCAGTTTCCATTCTCTCGGTAACCATGAACTGGCCAGTGTAGAAGTGAATACGTCAAGTTCCATCCCTGACTGATAGTTAGGCCTTGAGATGTTATCAGAGGTTCTTAGGAAAGCAGGCCGTGACTCACTTGCTTCACCTTAGCTGAGACTGTGGCATGCTTTTCTTAAAGCAATACAGTGTAGGTAACTAACAATCAGCTGGTTGCATTGAATGGAGCCCACGTAAGCAATGCAGACAAGCGGGGTGGGGGAGCGAGTCCTGGCTACCACTGAATAGCGCCATCGAAACCACCTTACTGCAAAATTCCAGCCCTCCTGGGAATGTACTCCAAGTAATTTTTTTCTAATTGTTTTCATAAAATATATTGTATCAGTCTGGATACTTCAGAGAAACAGAACCCATAGGAAATGGGCCCAGAGATTGGAGAAAGCAAATTTCTTTGCTCGAATCACCAACGGAAGAGTTTCTCTGCTCTAGAAACAACATCACAGATGCACCCTCAACAGTACTTGATCAAATATTGGGACACCTGGGGGCCCAGCAAAGAGACACAGAAAACTGACGACCAGTTATACGGGGTGAGTTTCCCTTACTTGAAACGTCTGTGGCCAGAGGCACGCTAGATTCACAGTTTTTCCAAATTTTGGATGTTTGCCTGGACTTTCCTGGATTTGAGAATTTCCAAGGATTTCCGAAGCAGGACTGCTCAGTTTGCGGTGGGTGTGCATGCGTGTGTGCGTATGTGTGTCTTTTCTAGGGCGCTTTAATCACATCCCAGGCAGAGCCTACAGCTTTGCCAGCACATTCGGTTAGCGAGGCACAACCCCCACCGCTTCCAGCTCTGATCCCATAGAAGCCTCACGCTCCCCTCCGTCACCATGGGCCAGAGGCCTGGGCTTGGCTGTGTCACTTCCCTCTCAACACAGCACCCGCTTTGAGATATTATCAGAGATTCAAGGCGGGGTGCAGAGAGGCTCTGAGCCTTTGCTTCTCCTTTCAAGGGCCAGGGCCCCTGGGGCTAGGCAAGATTCCAGGAAGAACACGGAAGGAAGATCTGTAAGGGGGAAAGGGTGAGGGTCACTCTGGTCCCACCCAGGAGTTCTGTCCCAACCCGTGGCTCACACTGATGAGCTGTTCTGAACGTGGGCGGGGCGTCTGTTTTCACTTTGTCATGTTTGGCCTTGCACCAAGCTGCTGCCGCTGAAGACTCAGCAGACACGGGCCACCACGGAGCTCTTGCACCTGCAGTGGGAGCTACCGATGCCTTCGTTCAGCCGTACACAGAGCAGCATTACTCCACCAGAAGTGACCTGACCAGAGTCCAGCTTGTGCCTCCTGCAAGCTCCCGTGTTAACCTTCACCACGGGGTGCACAGAGCCACTGGTGTGCCCTCCGCCCTCTTTTTACAAAGGCTGGCTGGAAACCAGGAGTCCCCACACGCTATGCATTGTTCACCTGCAGACTCTCCACCCCTGTGATTCTGTCCAGGTACCGTGTCCTGGAAAAATCATGCTCTCTCACCATCAAAACCATTTGCCTCTGGAGTGAGAAGAGTCATGCTAAGCCCTTCCGATGGACCTGCTGCCTGTGACCTGTTGAGAGAGATCGCTGGGGCTTTCGGCTTATGTCTTCCCACCGCCTATGCTGAAACCTGCTCCTCGTAGGCTCTGCCTGCCCATCCAAACAGCCCATTCCCTCTTTCCAAGCCTTCCGTCACCTGTTAGCAAGTCTCTGCTGCCTGTAACTACAGTCTAGACCTTCTTCTCCCAGCCTTCCCCAGTGATGTTGATTTTTAACACCTGTGCTACCAGCCTGCCCTCCAGCAGTGGTTCCCAGGGGACCCGGGCTCTCCTGCTGACAGCTACCCCCTCCAGCCTGGTCATGTTATGAGACTGGACCACTTTCAATTGCACGTAGTTTGTCTTGACCTACTCTTCCCTTGGACAATGTTGTGAATCCGGAATACATCACAGTGAACGGTAGGCAGGTATTCCACCGCTGAAGCGATCGTGTGACGGTGTTAGGGAAAATGGAAGTTAGCAGACCTCAGTTGGAATCCTAGTCTTTCCACTTGTGAGCTGGGGAAAATGACCTCCCTGCTCTACTGGTTTTCCTGATCAGTAAAACTTAGTGAAATGCACTCTCAGATGAAGCAAGGCGTGTTTCATCAAGTGTAAGACTGTCATGGGTTATGTCGGTGGCCCCCAGGCCTCATGTATTTGCATTGTACATTTGTGACTGGTTCATTGTCTAGTGCTTGGCTTGATGGTGTCAGTGCTACACTCTCCTAGGGGGTGCAGCCAGGATGTGATGTATTGGCAGGAAGAAGGTGTGTCTCTCTCTTGCCGGTTTCCACCTTGCTGTTTGCAGCTGCCATAAACTGCGGCCCTGCCATTCCACCTGCCTTGGAGCCAACTGAGTATGGACTGAAACCTCCAAATACTGTAAGAAATAAACCTTTCCTTTCCCAACTTTGGGCATCAGGTATTTTGTCTCAGCGACTAGTAAAAAATGACTAAGACAAAGACATTTCTGAGGTATTAACACTTAAAATAAATGCTTATCTCAGAGTTGGTCCAATAACACACGTGCAGCCTCTCAGCTCACTACCTCACCACGAGCAAGTGCGGGGCAGACAGGAGCTCACCCCTCGTCTCTGTGTCGTCACTCACCGTCCCCTCGAAACTCTCTCAGACTTACAGTAAAACACCCGAAGGAAAAGCAGAGATGGATACAAGATCTCAGGATATATTTGAATTTTTTTTACTTTTGCCTAAACAGAATTTTTCTATGTGTACCACAGCAACATAGGCGGTAATAACCCCAGATGTGTAAGTTCCCTGAAAGCAGGAAATAACTGTTCTAATTTGGATCCAGGGGACATTTTGTGGAACCAGAAAAAAAACTAACAAAAAAGTTTTCATTTACTGAAAAAAAAAGGGGGTTGTGGTTTAGTTTTCATTGTCTTATTCCCAGGTCATAGTGCAGTATGTCTCTTATCACAGGTATCTTTAGGGCAACATTTCAACTTCTTGATATTAAAATATTAGTTTTGTATAGTGGGCATCTATAAGGATGGCAGAAAGATCTGGAATGTCAAGCAAGATGAACTAATGGAAAATCTTTTTCTTTTCTTTTTTTCTTAATTTTTAATTGTTTTGCCATGCTAAAGATCAGACCCAGGTTCTTATGCTTTCTGGGCAACTACTCTACCACTGAGCGATGTGCCCAGACAGAATCCTTTGGTCATGGTAGTTAGTTAAGACTTGTTTTTCCTAAAAATGGGAAGAATCATAGAGCTTTGTAGATGTAGATGAGACAATCAGATGGTCGTATTTGCATTTCTAACAAATCACTCAGAGGCCATATGACAAAGAACTGAATGAATGAAGTTCTAAGTCTACACTGGAGACAAAAGCCACAAAGGGTCTTAAGTTTCAACCCAAACTAAATATATAGTGGAGGCGCAATGGAACAAAACCACATTAACACAGGAAGTTCAGTCACACATGTGGTTTCCTCCAAGCAGGAATACCAAAAAAAATAAAATTGTCTTTAAAATACACAGTTGATGATCAATTACATAATCCAGTTTTAGAGAGAAAATCCTAAAAGAAAAAAAAGCAAAAATCGTGTTAAGTGAGCTTAAGAGACTCTATGTAGGCTACAAATTTGTAAGAATGATTGCAAAGCTCGATTAAGTTTCTATAAAAACAGAGATGCCATAGACAATGTAACAAAACTCTAAGGCCAAAGGTTTCCCATGGGACCATTAGGATGTCAGATCTGGGCACCAAAAGTGCTACTTAAAGCATTAACAGGCTTCTTAGCGTAAATGTTGGAAGGAACCGTAGGATTAAAGGTCTTTATCTTAATGCCTAGAAGAAAACACCTGGAAGGCACTCCCTAATAGGACAGCAAAATTAGGCTGCAGAAGGAGAGGTCAAAGTCCTTTGGGCCTTTCTGGTGACACTTAGTCATGTTGTGCTACTGAAAAAACCCAAGGAGCTTTTTCCAGCTTCTTCAGCAAGGACATTTCTTCAAGGAGTTTATCGTTGCTTAATGCAAGACTGCATGACCCAAATCAATGGGCAGAACCTAATCAAGAAAGAAGTAAAAGACAAGGAAAATGAGCAGAAACCCAGGTCCATGGGCTAGGGCTTGATTGAGGCAGTGCCAAGAAAGAGGAACAAACCCTGCATGGGTTTTAGAGGGCATGTGCAGTGCACGTGGCCTGCTGTCTCAATGTCGGGACTGGAAGGCTGCAGCTGTGAGGAGGGTGCAGGGCAAGAGTGGGTCCTGCTGCGGTGCTTCTGTGCTGTCCTGCAGAGCATGTGGCCGTGACTCCACCCTGTCCTTGTTAGTGAGTGCCCAGTGACAATGCAGGTGTTGGCAGAGCCTGGGGGCTGTGCGAGACATCAGCAGGTCTCAGAGGGAGGATCAGGATGGGGGCTCCAGCGTGGGTGCTGATGTAACAAGTATGTCATGCAAGTCTGGGATGGACCAGGGTTGCTCAGCGTACCCGGGGTATGTCATATATGTCAGTGAACCTGAAAGAAGTGACACCAAGGGGTTTATGGCCTAGGAAGGGGGAAAATGTGGTGACTTGGCAATTAGAAAGTGTACTAGAGAGTGGCCAGTGCTACAGAACGATGGTAAAGTAGGGTCAAGAGCTCGGGTGGGAGAGGAAGAGATGCTGGGCTTCCTTGAGAATGTGGGGGGCTTGGCTCTGCTGATGTGAGGACCGGGAGCTCTTCGGACAGAGGAATCAGCCCCTGTGAAGAAGGCTGAGACAGGAGTATGCACACAGGTAGGGGATGAAGTACCCTATGGAGACAGACACTGGAGGGGAAAAGGTGAACAGGAAAGCAGAAGCCAGAGAACCAGCAGCAGCCCGGGCCTTTGCTTAGGTCGTGAAGGCAGGAGTCAAAGGTTCGGGGCCAAATGTAGACAGATTCTGTGCCATGAAATAGGACAGGTCACTCGCCACAAAGGACGATGGGGAAGAGGAATTTTCCTGACAGCAGAATCCCAAGGGGACACAACTTTCTGGCACCCTTCTTGAAAGCGGATAGTGAGTGAGCCCCACATCCGAATGCACTCATACCGAGCAGCTACCTAACCACTGCCGCTGCATCTTCGAGAGCAGGAATTCTCTGGAGCACTTTTAGATACTCCATGTGCAGGGGTTGAAGGCAGGGACAGTGTGTCAGTGTGACGTACCCAGGAGCTCCAGGATTAGATGCATCAGGGATAGAGGTTTGGGTTTCCTGTGGGGAAGAAGTATCCAGCTTTTGGGCTGCAGGTGGAAGGCGATCTGGTATCCCACAGTGAGGGCACACGCTGGACCCCAGGCCCACAGCATGCACCACAAAGACGGGATAAAATCTGGGTACCACAAGTTACTCAGCTCCCCTAAGATGTGCCTTATTAATAAATCAGTGTTAGTAATATGAGGAAATGGTGCTGAAAGGATTGAATCTTATGAGGCATGCACAGAATTTACCATGATGTTATTCTATTATTAATAAACCAGCACCATTCATGCTGACATGTGACATTATTATTTAATTAGCCTTAGATACAAGTATAGTTAATTCATCTATAGGCAGAAATGTGTATTTGAGTGCTAATAATTTCTAGGAAGTGGGTATATGTGGAAGTCCTCTTCTTATGGCCTCAGTTTGTTCAGTGAATTAGAAAGAAGGAAGAGTCAGAGAGTCGGGATGGGAGAGGATGCAGTGGGAGCTTACAGAGAGGCCACGGTGAAAAACACTCACCAGAATTTTAGAAAGAATGGAATGGGAGTGCCCAGTTTGATGGTCTGCAAAGCGCCGCTCGTATGCAGCTAGCATGGAGACACTGAACTCGTAAACCACGGGCCGTCAAGTTCCCCACCCAGGACTCAGGGAGGCTGTGAAAAGCACACCATATCTCCTCAGCCTAAACCAGTCAGAGGCACCCCTGGGTGCTTGGTCACCCCAGGAAAACACCCCAGCAGGAAGTGGGCCGGGGCTGGAAGGTGAGCCGCGCATAGTTAATTGCAGTCCTGTTATCAGGAGCAGAAATGTGGCGTCTCGCACAGCAGCTGTGCTAGCAGACTCAGCGACACGCTGGCTGGGGAGGCGACATTAGCCGTGGTCCCGGCGGCCATCCCGCTTTCCTGGTTCCTACTTTTTGGTAGCTGTGTTGTGCAGGTTTCCAGTGATGGTGTGAGCGACCCTGAATCCTGGCCTTAAAGCACCTACTTTTTAAGAGATGGAGAACTGTTTTCAGTGACAGAATGAGCCATCCACAGGGTTTGCATGGAAGTTAAAAGACCACTGATCCTAGAAGCAGTGTGTTCATTAAGAGCATGGCCTGCAGTGCACACGGCGCGGAGTGTGAACATGTAACCAAGCAGATAGAGGGAGTTTCAGATCTTAGCTGGAGTCCATTATTCCGTGAAGGAGGGCAGTGCCTCAGACTGCCGAAAAGAGCTATCCTCCACCTATTTCATCATGAAGTCAAAGGCGTAACATATGAAACTGTGCGGCATGTAGTAGAAACTCAATAAATAATCGTTTCACCAAACACCAAATCAGGCTACGGTGCCACTGAGCAATTCTCCTCACAAGCTTCTCTCTGCGTGAAGCAGAGACCTGCAGCTCCCTGCATGCAAATGGCTGTGTGATGGGAAATCATCGTTAAATTGATGATTTCACACTTGGAAGACAACTAAGCTTCAGGAGGAGGAAAGGCGTGAGATTAAGGATTCACATCCGATCCACGTCACTGAGCTTCGCTTGGAAGTCGGGACTAATGTGAGACTGCCCAGAGAAGGGTCATGGTCTCTGGAGTCAGGAATGTCCTCGTCTGCTGGCCCTTGCAAGTTAAAAAATTGGGACATACAAGGCCCTTTCTTAAATGCCAGAAATTTGCCTGGCAATAGGCTTATATAGTACACCCGCCACAAGAAGACGCTGTGAGAATTTACAGACAAAGCATCTGGCATAGTATTATTTCCCAACAACTACACATCTTTCTTCTTTTTAACATTTACCTAATGGAACTACTCACTGCAGTCCACTTTTGTGGCTGCTGCCCATTAAATGACATATAGAGAAAGTTCTGTTTCACACTATGGAAGGGACTTTGGTGACGGCAACACACATGGTAGGAAGTTAATAAGTTTATTGCATGGCTCCAGTTAGGACCATAAGCTTGTTATGCTGAAGCATGTTTTAAGTTTCTCATAAAAACAGTAACAAAGATACGGTGACTTCTAAGGGAGATGGTTTCCATCATTTTTCTTAACAATTACCTGAGTAGTCATCCCAGAAGAATTTCTAAGAGTTATGCACATGTTAGTGATCTACATGACATCTCTATTTTGGGAACAGCTAGCTAGAAACAGGTGCTACCTAGATCGTGAAGTTTTGAGCATCAATTTATCTTTCTATTCCCGTGGTCCCATGGAAGGTGAGTTGGCAACAGGACCTACAACTGCTTATGTCAGAGAGTGGTGACTGTTCCTCAAGGTTCCTATAAAAGGAAATCATGGCAACTACATGCCATTTATGAGAAATGGTCCAAGATGACAGAAAATACCAAAGAGAGCACATTTAGAGAGCAGGAAGCATCAGCAGCATAGGTGATTTAATTTATCCAGGAAGCAGTTTTAAGCAGTAGACAAATACACCACGTTGTTGTGAAATAAGAGGTTTCCTTTCAGATTTATTTAAAGTTAGTCTAAGTAACTGAATCACACAAAAGATAAGTCACATTTTATCATCTAGGAAGCCACACTATTAATTGGTAAAAACAAACATAAAGAGGATAGATAGGTTGAGATCAAACCTTACGATTTTTATGCAACTCTGAAGACTTAATTTCAGGATACGAAAACCCTCGAAGAGTATTTTGTAATTACAAACCAATAAGAAGACCCATCCAGGAGGAATAATTATGTAACTTCTGCATGGCTTCCTTGTGGGAAGCTGGGAGAACTGAAATAAATGGATTCCTCTAGTGTCATGACTGCTGGTGGCCGTGACTCACGGCTACAACCGGGACCACATCCGAGAGCGGCGTTTTGGTTTTCCCTTTGTGTAGCATGTAAGAAACTACGCAAACTGTATTTCCTCATAATTTAAAATTGTTTTAGAAAATGCCCCAAACTCGATTCCATTTCTGAAGTTCTTGCCAGTAACAAGGTCAACAATAGAGTTAAGCCACGACTATAAAATACAAGACATTTCTGTTTCGAAAATGATTTTTGCCTTGAAGTGCTGCTCTTCACTGGTGAAAAATTAATTTATATTTTCAGTGATGTGTGGTTTCTGAATATTTATTGTAACAAGATGCCATCTGTGTAAAGAATTGGGGTTCAGTTCTAAACTCTTGAGACTTAAATCTGTAAAGCAAATTAAAAAATATTTAATTTGCTTGACTTTCAATAAATACTATAATGACCTCATTGTAAATCTATGTATTATTAATAAAAAATCATGCCACAGAAATCAACGAGTATGACAATTGATGACAAGCAAACAACACGACTATAAACAAACTACTCCAAAAACAGAACAAAATCCTCCACTGATGTAAATGGGAACCAAGAATTTGTTCATGTTTGTCCTTTAAATTGCATGGTCTTAATCATTTCCATTCTGATGTCCAGCAATGCTGGTGGCCAGAGAGAAGCAGTGGAGCATTTCTTATTTTGTTATGAAGATATCTGGTCTTTATGTTACTTTATTGGTCCATCTTTGCAGTGCACCATGATTCCATTCCTTATGAGGAGTTGGTAACGAACATCTCACACCTTAAATTTTTTTAAACCCTATCCCCCACCTCTCCCTGCTCCTTCCAGCTCTTGGTCCTCTTCCCATCTGCAAAAGCTCCATTTCTACTTTTTTCCTTCCATTTCTCTCCCTCTCTTTTCTCTCCTCTGTCTTTCCCTTCCCTCCATCTCTCGTTCCCCTTCCCCTGTGAAAAACATCTCCATACTTCCTGTTGTTTAGCTTTTCTTTTGCTCTTCCTTTATATTTCGAGTTTCTCATAGACCCAGAAACCGTGTGCTGTTCCGTTTAGCACAAGCCTTGGGAATCTTTCATTGCTAAGTCGTTTCAGTGTTGGATTTTTTTTTTGCCTGAAAAAGACCCAGAATAAAGCTCTACAGGACAGGGGCCGGTCAGTCCATTGTGAGCTCTGCTTTCATAGTGACTCTGGCTTGTGTTTTACCCTCTCATCTACCCTCAGTTTAACTTATGTATTTTAAACTCTTATGCCAGAGGCCCAAAGACAGGCAAAACCAGCCCCTGAGCTCAGAGAGTACTCAGTCTATGAACTTCTACACATGATGATACAGTTATGTTCTTTATCCTCTGTTCCATAAGCAACAAGCTACATGTGTCAGTGCTGGCCACAGTCAGTCACAGGTGTATCATCACTTATCAGTCTCTTTACCTGTGACAATCACTGGCTGTATATATTTCTGAACCAAACCAGTTATTGGCAAAATGAAAGTATTTTGAAAGGTGACACACATTTTGCACTATCCACTACTATTACCCCACCCAACAGGCTTTGCTTTTTAAGACAGGAAGTGATGGGAGCAGGCTTTGTACACCTAGCATGAGGGTGACCTAAGGGTCAACTTGATTGGCTTGGGCGCTGCCCAGGGAGTGCTGGTTGACACTTCTGGGTGGGTCTGGGAGGCAGGGCTTTGGGGACTGTAGCTTTCTCTCTGGGCACTTCCCCTGTGCTGCTCCTGGCCACTATAAACCCGGAAGCTTTGCTCTGTCGCACCTGTCCACCACGATGTCCATGCCTTGGGCATTTCTGACACTGGATTGAATCCCTGGAAACCATGAGCCAATGGAACCTCTGTTCCTTTACAGTGTGGGAGGCGGGGACTGTGTCCGTGGTGGGAACACTACCATAACAGCCAGGCCTTCCGCCCTATGCTGCTCTACCTTCCTTTTGGAGGTCACCAGCGGACCTCCAGCCTCTGGCCCCTGCGCTGTGGAATGGGACGCAGGAGAGGCTGGGCTGTGTGTCCCTTCAGAGGTAACTGGATCACGGACACAGACCCAGGAGCCCTCTCCTGGTCCTCTGAACTTGACCCATAATTGCAGTCACTCCTGCAGAGTATAATCTCTGTTTCCCTGAAGAAAACTGGACTAGAAAGAGAAAAGTGGGGAGTGAAGGAAAGTGGCCCAGTGTAAGGGTGCTGGGGTACAGTGGGGTACAGGTTATCAAGGATGAACAGCAGAGCCTTAGGGGGAAAGAGAGACCGAGGCTTGGGAGGTCATAGTTCACGATCTCCCAACTCCTCCCCACCTTCCCTTCATTCCTGGGATTCCTGTGTCCTCCCTGGCAGGAGGCGGGGCCTTGAAGAACTGGGCAGCGGGCTACCTGAATCCAGAAGAATACAGGGGACCCATCAAGGATGGGCTCAGGGAATGGGACCCGAAGTCTGGAGAGAAAGGACTATTTACTAGTTGAGTGACTTTTTTGGTTTCCTTTTTTCATATGCAAACAGGGAAAACAATAACATCGGCATGTTTCACGGCATTGTGGGGAGAGGGATGTGGAGTGGAACCTTCGAACCTGTGCTGTAATTTGTAACAAATCCCACACAGGTTAATAAAAACCACACCACGGGAGAGCGAATAAGACGATGTGAAGGTCTTAACAGTGCAGCGCTTGCTACCTGTTGTAGTGGCTGGGCTGCGGGGTGGTTCTTATTTATAAAAATGGACTGTGAATGGGTGCTAATGAGGAAATAGCACAGGGAAAAGTGAGACTCAAAGTTTTACAGACAGAATGATCTGAACGATACTAACATACATGGGGCTAAGGAGGAAGCTAGTGGGAAAAGTACTGAAGCATTACCAGTACTCATCTCTGCGGGAAGCTCAGCTTCGAGGGCAGAGCTATTGGGAAGTCTCTGTCTCTGGTTCTCCTTGGATGCAGTGGAGACAACCGAGGCCTTCATCAGAATCTCCCACCCAGCCTGGGCCCCCTGCTAAAGCAGCTGCTTTTTGGTCATTCTCTCTGGACAGCCAAAGACATCCAAAACATAGCCAAAGTGGACAGAGGACCAGGAGGAGGCCGCAGGTGAGTCCTAACACCTTTGAGGCTCTGGAAACAGATGCTGCCAACATAGAATTCTCCAAGATACCTTGTTCAACGTACAGCGGGGCTACGTTTTGCTTTATTTCTTTTGATTATGCTTTCTGCGTGTTGTACCAAGTACAAGAGATTTTCTTCTTTTACTTGTTACTTTTATAAATTTTCCACTGTGGGCACACAATTCTTTTATAAACTTCTATGAAAATTTATTAAAAATTAAGGAAATAACTACACATCCATGGATGAGTAGAAAAGTAAGTTTTAGAACTCTTATCACCAACTGTTTTGCAAGCACTCAAAGGTGTGCATTTTCTATCAGGTTAAGGAAAACGATCTCCACATCCCGGCCTCCCTAGGAAAAGCAATTGGGGTTTGCTGCAGAATCTTAGCACTTGGTGTGCCCAGAAGTTTCCAGATTCCAATTAGTATTAATAACATTAACACTGTATTAATGCCGCAACCTACTTGATCCTCAGTCCTTTCTTGTCGCAGTCATGGACTAAGTTCAGAAAAGCTCTTGACAAAATGTCAAAAGCAAAGCCATCTCCTCGACTCACCCTCTTCCTTCAGCCCGACCCCACTCATCTGCCGGTTTACCAGAAAGCTGGTCTGTTCTACTCCAGGGAAACAGCAGCTAGCCTTGAGCAGAAACAAATACTCAGCAAGGGGGCCTCGTTTTCTTCCTCAAATTCAGTTTGGCACACAATCCCCGGACACCTCTCAGGTTGTTGGGAATTCTAGATTTAGCCTGTGTATTTCTTGTTTGCTTTCCCTTAAGTCTTAATATGTTTTTTACTTTTACCTTTTGAGAGGAAAACATGAATTCACACAAAACAGAGAAACCCAGATCCAGAGAGGGGATCAGTAGGAACCAAGGCTCTCTGAGATTTATAGTCTTGCTTCAGCACAGAAAGAGACCAAAGCCACAGCTCTTTGCGCTATAGTTTAGCAGGCAAATCAGTAGAGTGTGCAGCTCTGCCTCAGGGGCCGGCAGGCCGCTGCTGAGTATTCTATTTCAAATAAGCGTGAACAGCACGTGTGTCTCGGGCTGGTCCTTCTATTCCCTTAACAATAGAAAAGGCCGCTGCTGGCTGCTGGCAACCACGGGAGAGCAACACCCGTGGGTTGTCGTCCTTTCCGGTTGGGAGAATCAGGTGGATCTATCACCCGTTACCGCCAAGAGCATGTCTCCAGGCGAACTGTGCAATTAGACTCGTCCTTTCTCAGATGGGGAAAAAATGGAGGGGAATAAAATACCTCCACAAGCTTTGCAAATACATTTTTCATTCTAAATAAGGAGACCTAATTTAGGCCTTCCGTGGTAGAGTCACAAATATCTCTACCTTCTAGCTCAGCAGAAATCAAATTCTCAAGAGTGATATTCCTACTGGGCAGACGAGGCGGGCTGCGGTTCCATAAGGAAACCAAATTTCCATCTTTGAAATCTGATTTAGAAGAGTCAGTGACTGGCCCTATTTAAAGTTGCTTTGATTTTTTTCACTTGTGTGCATGTGTGTGTGAGACTCTTCTTAATTCCTAACACCTGCTTATGCTCTCTGCTTTGTTCTTTTTCATTTGCTCCTCTTGTTGCTGCTGTTGCTTGTTGTCCTTTTGACTTTGTGTTTAGTGACAAACATCCTCACCAAATGCGTTAGCGAGTTCTCCATCTGACCCAGACAAGCGAGGGGCACAGGGTCTCCAGAGTTCTCTTTGATTCATGGGGGGACAACTGATCTTTTCCTATGGACATGTGCTGACCTAAGGGCCAGGTTGCTCTGCAGAGCCCCGGATGTCATGAGTGTTGACAGCACCCCAAGGCGAGGTCTGAACACTTCTGTGCCCGGGCAGCACCTGTTTGGGAGAGCAGCAATGCCCAGGCCTCTGTCTCTGAGGCTGCCCATGCAGGAAAAGGCCTCGCACACCACTGTCTCCCTTAGGAGAGGAGAAGTAAGATCAAAAAGAAAAGTGACTTGCCAAAGTTATCCAGATTGCAGAGGAGCCAGGACTGAACCTAGTGCTCCTAATTTCCCGTCCTGCTTGGCCTTGCCAGGCTGTCACCAATCTTTAATTTTAAAGCTGCATTTTCCTTTTTTTAAAAAACTTAATTCCTTGAACAGCAATACATTCTCAGAGGTTTACAGGTCTGAGTCATTATGGAGCAATCAATATCACTCTTGAAAAGAAACCCAATAAACTGTTCTATCACGGAATTTCAGCTGCTTCTTGAAAGGGTCTCCTCAGTCCACGGAATGTACCAGGTTTGTAAATCATATTAGGCAGCCAACCCTTCCTTATGACACAGGCAAAGGAGAGGGAACAGAAAGCAGTGGAGGTAACGAAGTTACCAAGAACCCAGCAGTGCCACGATCAGATGAGTCAGGTAGCATATTTCCCAGCTTAGAGATGAGAAAGCCAAGGCCAGAGAGGTTAAGGAATCCCCCAAGGATTCCACCCTATGGCAGAGAAGGATCGCACCCGAATCACAGTGACTCTGACGCTCACTTGAACTGAATGTTTACAAACCAAGTAGGAGATTGGGAAGGGACTCTGCAGACCTGTGAACACACCAACATAGCTTTTAAGCCTCAGACACACAGATGTCCTTGTATTGTGTCTCTGGTCTATGAAAGGTCAGCAGAGACCTTTTAGTCATGCTGCTGATGAGCTGAACTATGTGACCTGAACTGCTGGGTGCTTTGGTCCATCCAAGAGGTCACTGATTTCCTCTCCCTCATAGAGAACTGCACCGAAGTCGGACACCCTGGAAAAAGGCAGATGTTTAGCAGGAGCCCTGTTCGCCTGGAGCCAGGCTGACTCCTGATTCACTCTGGGAGGTCACTTGTGTCACATCTGAGTTTCATTTGCTGCTCTCAGACTGTTCCTCACAAGAAACCAAAAATGAAACTCCAGGCAATGTGCTCTGCTCCATGGATCATTCACTTCAGGAAGCTCATTTTTAGGTAACCTTTCACAGGATAACACAGCAAATGGATAACAGAAATGTTCCTGGTGGAAAGGCAAGCACAGAGCAGGGTTGGTTTAATTTCGTTTAATTTATGCCTAATAATGATTCTTATAAAATCATTACTAGCAATGGCTACAAGTTACATGGAATTCAGCAGCTGACTAAATATTTTCCTATGTAAAAGGTCACTTAATTCTCACAAGCAGTCCTTCAGTAAAATTCAAAAACCAAGGGAAGGTTAACTTGCATTATGAGTTCGGCTGGGCCCTAGTAGCTCAGTAAGAAATGATCATTACACTAAAAAAACTCACTATTTTTATTACTATAGTCTTTTGTAGATAAGCAAGCAAAGCTCAGAGATGAGAACATACTTGTTCACTGAGTCTCTTTATATCCAGGACTGAAACTAGAGTTGTTTGTTCTCAAACATCATTCTTGCCTTTCTCTGTAAGTTTCTGCTTAGCATGAAAATTGAAACTTAGAGGAAAATAGTTGTGGGTATAATTTTAAAAAAATTTCTCTAAATTTATTAGCATTTAGTGCATATATTTTTTTAAATTTTAAAACAACAAAAAAAGAATAAAAACGATGACACGAACTTTTAAGGAAATGTGACCCTTTGCTATCTCTCTTGTATCAGTGCATGCTTTGCATTTATAGTAAAGAAAAGCAAAATTACCACCAGATCTTTGCTTAAATAGAAATAGGATCTGAGCTCTCATGTCCATATAATGTATTCAGCCATCTGATCACAGGGCCTAATAGCTAAGCATGCTGTGATATATTATTCTGTGTCTCACAGTTGAGAAGATGAAGATTATGTGCAAAAGAAAGATTATTAAAGAGTTAGCAAAAAGAAATGATGAGGAGAGTTTCAAGGAATGGCTTTAGGATGAGAGTTGGATGGCATCTTGATCACAGTCTTCATGTGCGCAAGAAGTTATTCTGCACCTAAAGACAGAAGAAAATGAGTCCACACAGGCCCCAGAGACTTCGGCTAGCGATGATAAATGATTTGCTTCCAGGTGAGACTGTCATTTACTGAAACACGACACCAAGGGAAGTTGTGGAATCTCTTTTAGAAAATAGAAAACGATTTCTCATCTCTTATTATGGTTTAAGTGTGATATGGCCTTAGGCAAAAAGATGGCCTAGATGACTTCCCCAAAGTTGGAAGCTTAATAACTTACCGCTATGATGATCTCAGCCATGAAAAATGTTTTTCATGGGAAGCCTACAGTGTAGAGGAGGCAACCTCAGTTCAGGGTTCCCCCCAAAGATCAGCTACCTTCAGCTTTAACTGTGCCCTGAGCATCATTTCCAGTGACTAAAAGGCCAAGGGCAGGAAAAGGCTCATGTTTTGAGAACTGTTGTCTTTTTCATTCATAAAGTTTCATAAGAAGCCTAAGTCATGGAAAAGCCCCGTGGAAATAATTACTTAGAAATTCTGAGATGACAATGTGCTCCAGAAGTACTTTCACAAGTCTCGGGCTTTTTCTCACCACATTGACTGGACACTGACCTTTGGAGTTGCTCGGAATCCAGGGGATTACAGCAGAGTCATGGTCGGAAGTAGGTCATGGAGAACCCGCAGGGTCAGGGTGTCCCATCCATGATACATGCGACAATGAGAAAAAGGCTCAGGAAGTGTGTGAAGTTAGGCAGGGTTATACCGTTTTGCAAATATGAAATTAGATTACAACTCAGGTGTTTCATCTCCCTACTGTGACCGCTTCATAAAACATAGATTTAATTTTCTAAGACCCAAAGCAAAGGCAATTTGAAAAAAATACGTCTCAAAATATATCCAGATGTATAAGAAGTTAGACAAACAATACGAAATTCCTCAAAGAAACTGACTCTCCACATTGTGAACATAAACTCAAACTTCCTCCACTGACAAATGTGTGTGATCATCATTTCACTACTATATGCCCACTAGATTTTAGCTTTGTCTACAAATAAAATCTGTATGTTTTCCTATGGGTTTGAAATGCATTAATACCAGCTTCCCCATAAGAGTGAAAAGTAGGCCAGAAAGCCACGGCTTAACCTTGACTTGCCCAAGTCTTGATAATGTGCTTCTCTTTGGGTACATGGTAACTTTCTGCCTCTTTGTCTGCAAGATGGGACGTGGAACGTCCACATAGATTAGATGAGATGTTCTGTGCTTAGTGCTCATCACAGAATGCACAGAGTGAATGCTTATCGTACCGTAGCCGCCCCACTGTCACCACCATTGCTCCCAACTTACTCAGCACTCAGAAATGTACCCGGAGCAACAAGGAGAGAGGTGGCCTCTCTGTCAGGCCCCAGGAACGGAAGGGTTCTTTCTTGGACAGTGCAGCTCAGGAAGCTGTGAAAGCCAGGGCCCCACGGCAGGAGCCCAGTAGGACACACATTTCCTGTGTTTCCTGAGGGCCTAACACCCACCAGAGAGGCCTTAGCTGTGGATGCAAATGTGAAGGAAACTGTCGTGCTCTTCAAGGTTTGCATGGCCCAGGGCGAGGGAATCAACAAAACAGATAAACCCGGTACAATGTGGAAAGGCAAACAGTGAACACAGGCTGGGCCGGGGAGAGGGTGGTAGGACCAGGAAGGGACTGGTCAGCACAGCCCACTTGAAATTCTAAGCAGATAACAACAAGGGATTGTGGTCACTAAGCCTGTCGTTTTTTGTTTTTTTTTTTTTAACTAAAATTTTATTGACAAAAAGAAGTCAGTGATCAAATGAGCTACTTAACTGCCTAGACTTGTTCAGTTATACAGAAATACAAGAACCTTCAATGAGACAGAGAGACAGAGAGAGAGAGAGACAGAGAGACAGAGAGAGAGACAGAGAGAGAGTCAGAGAGAGAGAGAGACAGACAGACAAAGACAGAGAGACAGAGAGACAGAGAGACTGAGATTATTGATTATTTTGGGTACCAATCCTTGCATATATATATACATGCATATATATATATATATATATATATAATTTACTGAGTACTTTTTCAGTAAACTTGCAATTTCTGTGTGTATGTGGGGTTGGTAACTGCCACTATAAGAAGGGTACTTTGTCATCTTGCTTTTAGTAACAGGACTTCTTAAAGAGAATCATCCAGATAAGGTTCCACTGTGAATTCTCATGATCAACTTGGCAAAAGTCAGACACATAAAGAAGATCATTACTGATATTCCCAAGCATTCTGCCAATTAGATATTAATCTGGTTATGTGCCTCACATTTACTTGGGTGTGAAGTAAGATTTTAATTTCTGTTAAGTTTTAAATATAAATGGTAAAAATAGTCTTACTAGTAACATGGCCAAAAGATTGGCCTTGTAAATAAATTCAGAAGCTTGCGGACATGTAGGATAAACCACCTGCATTATTTGTATTAATAACCTCAAAGAAGATGGTTAGATGTTTACAGTGTTGAATGGTTATGAGGATATCACTCACAAAACCCGCCAATCCATCAGGCATTTTCTTCGGAGCTGAAGCGCTTCTTCATTAGGCTCTGTGACCTTAGAGTTAGGAGTTCCCTGTGTAGTCACAGCAGCGTTTGTCACAGTAAAACTAGGTCAGGGTACAGAGCGGTCACAGAAGCAGAAAGGTGAAAACACGTGGCAAGGTAGACTCTAAACCACATGCCTTTGAAGTAACTTCCCGCAGATTATTGAAACGCACAATCAATATAAACACACTTCGACCATTCGTCTTCAGCTAAGTGCAGTAGGAAACAACTGTCCAGACTACACACTCCGAAAGGAATGTTCCGTCATAGGAAAAATGTTCTCAAGTCAACCATCCCCAGCTACTGACGGTAATATTCACAGCGCTTCCTTCTAGCCCTCCTCATATTGGGGGCCCCGGTGCCCTGCGAGGCGCCCCTGCCCCACCCAGCAAAGCTGCCTTTGTAGAGTAAGCGTGGTTTTCAGCTAAGGGTTAGGGGGTTGCACTCAAGCCAAGAAACTCTCAGCTCAGCCCTGAATCTTCTTGCACTCAGAACCACTTAAATTCTACTAGTTCCACACCTTAGCTGCTGGTGTGTTTTGTCTTTGCCTCTCTGCTTCTTCCCTACTGAGCAGAAGACCTGTGAACATGTAGAATTCTACTAGTCCTGGACTGCAATAGTCCCCGATCCAGAAGAGTGTGTGACAGGTATTTGAAGCTCAATAAAAACACTGAAACAAATGCATGGATTCCTCTGCTCCCATGCAGTTCTGAGTCCTCGGACCTCCCATCCCACCCCAAGTATCCACCGAGCCATGGGCACTAGGTTATCTTTTCTCTTAGGCTCCTTGCAAGTGGCTGCAAAACCGATTTTCCAAAGGCACAGATTTGTTTTATCTGCAAATATCTCCATTATCAGACCCTCCTCCCCAGGGATGCAGGGGGCACTAATGGCCCTAACCTCCCTCTCACCGCTTCCTTCAGTTTCAAAACAACATCTGCTGTGCATGCAGGAGCCTTGCCAACCACACGACCACTGTCCTGAAGCGTTTCTCTGAAATTCTCCTTCACTCAGGATCCACCCTTTGGCCTTATTCACCCGTCTGCCTCTGCCTTGTGATTGTTACGCGTGGATTCGTGTCTTATCCCCAGCTCTCTAACTTCCCGAAGTCCAACAGCTATGTTTCACTTACCTTTCACCCTACAGCCCCTGCCACATGTGACGAATGTCAGTATATTCGTGCTCAGTTGAAATGGCTCCAAAAATTAGAACACAGTGTTGGAAACTGAGATGGTGACACTTAAAACTATCGACTGTCATCTTGTCTATCCAGCGGAACTGGGAAAATGACGACCGTAATGCTCTGTAAACTTGAAGGTGTAGAAAGCTCAGTGTGTTTGAAGCGTAAGCCATAGAGCACAAGTGAGAAATGAAAGCTACTCGGTGATCCTGAGCTGCTCCTTGCTACTTCCGGTTGGAGGATGAGGAGAGGGCAAAAGAGGGCACTGTCTTTCCCCGGCAGCTAAGTTGTCCAGCGGGTGAAATATTAGCACATGGACATACTTCAGCACCAGTGCTCAGCCGAATTACTAAAATGCTGGCTCGGGGGATTCAGAAAGGGCTCACTAATGAGTTGTTTTTAGGTTTAGAGTTTAATGTATCAAGTTGGTCAAGAAGCTTTAAAAATAGCACACCTCTCCAAAGGGGCACAGAACCAGAGAGATACAGTCTTTCCTGGAAAACGCTAGGACCCTCCTCTGTCCTCCTATCATTCCCCCCAGACCCCGGGTTGGGCACTGCAGACAAAAGGCTGCAGAGGACAAGGGGCAGGGACAGCTGCGCTGAGCCCGGCTGGCTGGAGGAGTCTTGCGGGTGGGGGGGCATCGTCCGAGCCCCCTTGGGCTTCAGCGCTCCTGCTGGGAGACACGCTGGGCGCAGGTCAGGGACTGGAGAGCCTGGGATAAATGCGGCTCGTGGTGATATCATCTGGTCTCAGACGGCTGACACAACTCAGGTTCCCCGTCGAGGCTTTCCCACATTTCTGGGCAAGGATGACATGCCTTTTTCTTTCTTTTTGTTAGTGCAGAAAAGAAACAAACATCTGCCCGCCCGTGATGTGCAGGAACAGAGCAGCCACCGCTTCGGACAGAGTGTGGGGCAGTGAATCACTGCTTTTCTATTTCTCCTTTCATTTGTGTGCAGGTTTACTGGACACCCCAGGCTGGTTTGAAACCTCTCAATGACGTCAATGGGGCTGAGAAATTGGAGCAGCGGAGACAGCTGTGAGGCGCCCAGCCTACTGAGGTTTTGTTCCTCTCTCCCAGGGTGACATCCGAGACAGATATTATCAATCAAGCCCTCCTGGCTCAGCACCAAATCAAAGGCACTTTATCACTAAGGCAGGAAAGGCTGCAATTACAGGATTAGTTCAGCTTTTCCCTAGGAATATTTTGCTCATGACAATTAATAATGCAATTAAAACTGAATTAAACAAGAGGATTGCTAAAATATTTAACTTCAATTCAGAAGCCATTTTTTAAATGCTTCACGTGTCAAGTGATTAAAGGTCATTCTCTGCATATATTTTATATAAAAATTAAAAGAACAAAATGCTTCCTTTTCCAAAAACATGACTACAAGCCAAGACAAATTTTAACCAGAAACGTCCAGTAAAAAAAATATACATGTATATAGCACAGCTTTATCCTCATTTTGGAAAAAAGGACAAAAAAAAATAAAGAAAGAAAGAAAGAAAAGAAAAAGGAAAAAGAAATGCCCCCTTGCCAACTGACAGGAAGAAATCTAACATTCTGTGAATTAACATTTCTTTCAAATATCTAAAATAAAACTAAGAAGGAGATGAAGAAAGCAGAGCCAACTGATTTTTGTTTGTTAAACACAGAATATTTTTTACTGACTTCCCAAGCTCTCCTCATGGGAATAGTCTTGCGTGCGTAAGTGTGCACTCGCATATTGGAATCTGAAAAAATAGAGCACTTGATCTAACTATATAGTTTTGAAGAATTCTCCACTCTGTCTCTTTTTGTCTTCTTGGATGCTTTAAAAAGGTAACTGTAAAATACTAAGGACACCTCAGGCCAATCATAACAAGTCTCACTAATAAACACCCTAAAGTTGGGCTTTTGTTTGTTGTTTGAAAAGTTACCTAGGAGATTGAGGGAGAGTCCATCCTCCCCAGAGAGAAGGATTTCCAACAAACCCACTGCAGTCTGGGTTAGAAATAAGACTGGAGATAAAAATAAGGAAGAAACCATCAAGGTCAGTCTCAAGGTTATGTAGCCAAATTAAATATGATCTAAAGCCAGGAAGTCCGGAAAGTCAACTGGCCAAAGGCAAGAAACAGAAAACAAGGTATTACTCAGCAGTTATTTGTCACCCATGAAACACCAGCAGCTCACCCTGGGTTATTTCATCAGCTGATACCATATGTGATGTACATTTCTCTAACTTAATAACAGAGTCCAAAAATGTGAAAGGTCATTACACAAGAGGCTTAGTTTTGCAATGAGGGACAAACATGAGAATGTGTCGGTACTAAGCGTCCAGGTGAACGCGAATAACAAAGTTCCAGCCAATCACATCGTGTTTACAGGGGTAGGGATCTAAAGTGCCCTTTATGATTACAATGAGTCTCTTCTTCTCCCTCCTCCACAGTGTGTGACAGACAATTGTCACAGGTAAAACCACAGCGAGTTGGTGCAGCCCTTACAGGGCTAGGATTTGGAAATGATCTGTCCCTGAACCAGATTCATGATTTCTCTTTTAGCATAACGGTAATGAGGTGGGCACAGGCCCATGGGTGACGTGAGGCTGTGTCTCAGCTCTGTCTCTTGGTAGACACACGTCCTTCAATGACTCTGCATGAGGACAGCAATAATGAGAAGAAAGGGCACATGAGTAAGACACTTCAGAGACCCTCCAGGTGTGATGGTTATTATTTTTAGATGTTGGTTGTAAAAAGTGCATTGTGCTTCAGCCTAAGTACTGTGCTAAGTAATGGAAATGCGTGTGTGCACACACACACACACACACACACACACACACACACATTCATAGAGCACACCTAGCCAGCAACTTGGGAATCATCATCACCTCCCACAGGTATCACTACTACCATCGGCAAGAAGAGCAAAATAAGCCAGGTGTGGTGGTGAGCACCTGTAGCCCCAGCCCTTGGGAGGTAAGGCAGGAGAATTGCCTCAAATTTGACTATATAGTGAGCCCAAGGCCAGTAACAGAACAGTAAAGCAGACCCTCCCTCCTCACTGTGCATTTGGAAGACTAACAACTGCAGTTCCCCGTTTCTCTTCCTCCCACGCAGGCGCAGAACGGCAGGCTGTCCTTGGAAGATGCTGAACGAAGCAATGAGCACTCATCTTTACGACTTTGCCTGATGGAAATGCGGAAGAGGGATAAAGGCTGGAATCTTAGGGGAGCTCCTGGGCATATAGAACTCATGTCTTTTCCCCTTGGACCTTGTTTCTCTTGAGAAATAGATACTGGGTAGAGAAAGACACCAGAAGTTCTAGAGTTGGGTTTAGCGATTCCACTCTCACGAAGGCCTGTCTTTGCTTATTAGAAGCACATAGTGTGTCACATCAATGCGGAAATTGCAGTGAACCAAAGCGAGGGCCTACATCCGTCCACACAGCAAACGAGTCACTGACTGGTGATGTTTACTGGTCCAAGTGACCCAAAGGATGAGATCATTTACCCATTCATCCATTTATTCATTCATTCGGCAAATACTGTGCTGTCCTAGCCGGTGCGGGCCAGGGATGTGCCAGCAGCCTAGCTCACACTTACCAGGCCTCAGCTCTGGCTCACTCTGCTCTCCTCCTAATACCTTTCGAGGAGTGACCAGCCACGCCGAGGGTACATTTGGTTGATGGGAAGATCCCACCTTCTGTACCACACTACCAGGTCTGCCTTCTTCTCCTCTGCTGCGTGCTGTGTCACTACCTACCCCAGGCACTGCTCCCACTGCCCGTTCACAGGCAGATCTTTCCCAGAATGCACAGCACCCATCCACCATTCGAAAGGCCTTGTGATTTAACCAAGGTGTGATGAGTGAGTTTCTGTGGTAAGACTGACAAGCACTAATGAATCAATGACTCTAATCAATCAAAGCAATAAAAAGAGAAGCCAAGTCCTTTCTGACAGATGACTCGGAGATGGAAACTGAGCACTGAGCTTGCTGCTTTCTTATCCCAACTCACTGGAGGACCCTCGAGGGCCTTGCACTTGTTCGCGGCAGCTTCATCAATAGCATATGCATACACTTCCCCTGCCCACTGCATCAGTGCCGTAGAAATGTTTTGACTGCTCACTGGTAGGCAATTAAAAGTTTTCAGACAACAGCACTGAGGAGTTCTGAATACACAGAAATAAATCTCATTTTTCAGTTCATAAAAGAGCACAAAATCACACATATATTCATTAGCTAAAAGTCAAATATTTGTAAACTATTCTATAAACAAGAATTTAAAACTATTACCAATACATTGATAATTATACAAATTGCATTTATCACAGAGTAGAAAGGATTTTAGAATTGCAGAGAAGGGATTTTCACGCAGCTCTGGCTTAGTATTTGCTCAGTGAAACCAGGAAAGTTAGTCCCATACAATCTGGGTTTCTAATCTGTAATGTAAAGATAAGAATACCGATCTAATAGGTTCTAATGAAGAACATGTGAATATGTGTGAAGTACTGTAAACTGGTAACAATAGACAACTTATTACTCTAAACAGTACAAGAAAGTTTCATTCATTTTATGTTTGTTGGGAAGGGGAAAATCATTACATGATAATTTCAGAATATATCACCTCGCCTGAGCTTTTTTCAAATAATCTATAAACAAATAAAAGATGTGCATGTAGCCTCTTCCTTTATTGCCATTCTTATCCTTTTTAAAGCATGGCGGCCATTGTAATGAAACCGCGTGATATTTTAAATTGTGGATTGAACTCCAATTCCAGGACTGTGTTCTTTGTATCTTACAAATTTTTTTTTTTTTTGGATCCTGTGCCTGAAATTTCTCTGGGCAGTGCCGCCTATCACAGCTGGGAGGGACTGCCCTGAAAGTCTTCTTTCTGAACCGCCCCGCAACACCCCACCTTCACAAAACCTGTGGTGCATCCCCAGTCTTGGACTGATTAGTTGGAAATCAATAAAATGATTACACCAATGACCTGCACCAATCCCCCTGAACAAAGGTTCCTAAAATGCCACACAGCCTGAATATTTATGGTCTGGCCTTACTGCATACACTCTGGACCCAAACCCAAGCTTGACTTTCCCATACCTGCAGATTAAGACCTGACCAACAACAGAGCTTTGAAACTTCAGTTCTTGAGGTAAAGATTGCAGAGCAATTCCTAATTATCAGGTAAAGGCCAAGTCTCCCCCAGGAGCTACCAGGGTCTAAGACCAAGGCTGGGCAGATGACCAAGTCACTTCAACTCCTGGAGATGCTTAAGTTCCAAGACATGCAATTCCAGTTCCAACACACACGTGTGTGTGTGCACACACACATGCATGGGCACATACACATGCATTGCACACATTTATTCATTCATTAGTTTGACAAGAACTTATTAAGCACTTCCGGTGTGTCAAAAGCTGTTCTAAGCACTAAGATTCATCAGTTAACAACAGAGACCAAAGTGCCTGCCCCTGGAGCTCACACCGTACTTGTGGTGGTGAGGAATGCAGGAAGGGACACAGACATTGACCAGGGCTTATCCGCACTTGTGGCGGTGAGGAATGCAGGAAGGGACACAGACATTGACCAGGGCTTATCCGTCTCTGGGTGAGTCCTGGGCTCTCCACCCCTTTGCCCCCATAGTTTTGTCCCTATGTGGCATGCCTCCCTGTCTTCCTGCGGACTGAGGTCTGGTGTCCCCTCTGTGCTGCTTCTCCTTGGGGACTTCCCGGGCCTGCTGCATGATTCTTTCATGACATTTTCCAGGTCGTCTTCTTGGTGGCTTGTCTCTCCAACAAGGAGGCCAGGAGCCTGGCTAGGACTAATTCTCACTAAGAATTGTCCAGTGACCACAGGGTGAAAAGTTCTCAATAAAAGCGCGGTCAGTGAAGAAACGCAGTCTTCTACCGTAAAAGGAAGATGAACTTGGACATTAACTGTGATTATGACGGGTCCTTGTGCACCATCCACACCAAACTCTGAATGTTTCGTGAACTTGAACAACCTGTGGTTTGAAACAGCTATTTCATGTGAACTATATTAGCACTGCTTTATTAAAAGCTGATCCAGCAGGAATAGTAATTCAAAAGATAAGTTTTAATTTGTTGACACAATGGCCTTGGTAGAAATACCAGTTTCATAACTTGATTGTTTTAAAATGCTTAATTTCATCTGTGCGTGCATCATTGGAATCACTTGAAGAATGTAGTAAGATGTTTATTTCCTTCAACCTTCTAATTATCACAAGAAAATTAAATTACTGCATGACTCTGAGGGAAGTCCTAGCCGCTGAAAGACGTACTGTGAGGTGGACAACCGGGCTGACTTAGGGAGCTGCAGCGGAGGCAGGAACCTCCCACGAGTTGGGGTACTTGCACCCCATACACATCCGGTAGAGCCCTGTCTGTCTGGCCCGTGGTTTTGCAGTCCGGACTCTTGCCAGACCAGCCCATCAGGCTCCCTGCTCCTTTGCCAGTCCATCTGCAGTCTTGCAAACTCAAAACATTGTTTGAGTTCGTCTTCAGCCCAGGGAGCTTTTCTCTGTTGATTCAATGATGCAGTGATAGAGGAAGCCACGGTTCTGACAGGGAACGAGGTCTCAGAAGCCAGCTGACCTTCCTTGCCTTCCTGCAATCAACCTAATTTTAGGTCTTCTGCTGGACGATGGCCTGAGCCACCTGCTTCTAACCAGTCTGTAAGTCCTAAGGACCTTTCAGACTTAATCAGAGTGCATCTCATCTTGCTCTTTGTCCACTGAAAGAGAATCTTTTGCATGACTTGTCAAGGAAATAATCTCGTGGAAGGAGTTTGTTTCTCTGCCCCCAGTTCGTGGTGTGTCATTCCTACCTCTTTCATGTGCCACTTCCTGACACCCAGCTTCATGCAGAGAACAGCAAACAGGTCGTAAGAGATAGCTGAGTGACTTACAGGGTGTATGGATGCAACTTTTTCAAATCAAATAGGAAGAAAAAGAAACGCTATGTGTTTTTCCTTATTGTGATAAGGAAAAACAGTCCAAATGCAGGCATTTCTCTTGTATGGCTTTCTTACTTACGGCAAAAATCTCAAGAGGAGAATAATGTTCCTGGCACAGAAAAAATGAAAAAAAAAAACCATGGACACATTTTTTAAAGTCTTGAGTATCTATGAATAAACTAACTGTTGATTGAAATCACTGTTTCTGCTGTCTGTACTTATCAATGACTACGGGTAAAAGGCAATGTATTCAAATCTTTATGAATATTCAGATTTTACTGCTTTTTAGTAGTACATGTCGGGAGCACAGATCGTTTAATTCCTTGTGATGAGTTGGCACATGTGCGTAACACATCTCAACTCCTGCTTCCATCCCATTTCTCTCCCTTTTCTCCCTCCTCCATCTCTTGGTCCCCTCCCCATTTGAGAAAGATCTATCTCCCTATTTCTTATTATTGATCATTTATTTTGTTCTTTATTTATAATTTGGGTTTCTCATACAGAAGAAGTTATGCAATAGTTAAGCTTGTGTGTCTGGTTTATTTCGTTTAACATTATGGCCTCAAGGTGCATCCATTTTCCTGCAAATGACTCAAGTCCATCTTCTTTATGGCAGAGCAGGACTCCACCGTGTGTAAATACCACCTCTGCTTTACCTATCTGCCCAGAATATGTGGGGTCTTTATCATAGGGACCTGGTCTCAGGCCCACCTTTTTTCTCATGCTGGTTTAAGTAATTAAAGTAAAGGGTCTTTTCTGAACTAAAGAAAGAGTTACCTCTCACAACAGGATATAGCTAAATGGTTCACAAAGCCAGCCCTTACACTCCTGGGCCACCTGCTTCTGCCTAGTGTTCGGCAGGGACAAATATAGTCTGTCACGCTCCTTGACTTTTCAAGCAGTTCAAAGAATAAAGATTTCTGGGAACATTTACAAATCTGTTACTTAGCTTCTACTGTTCCAGATTGTCAATAATGCTACCACTAAATATACTAAATCCAGGTGTGTCTCACTCGAGGAATCATGTAGAAATTGGGAAGTAATTATACCATAAAAATAGTAATTCTCTCATTGCTGAAGAAAGTCCCCTGGGGCTCTAATTTTAAAGTTTGGCGCCTGTGGTGCCTTTAAGTGATTGTTAACATATAATTAACTGCTGTGGGTGTAACTGAAACATGTAGAGTTCAGTTTTATTTTCCCACCTGAATTTACTGTTAAGTGTGTTTCAATAGGAAAAAAGGTGTAAATAAGGTAACTTAGAAATATAGACGTCTAACAAGTTCAACTGGGAAAAGACACATGTATGTTTAACTCGTAAGGAGTTATTCAGAAAAGATAAACCATCGTCAGTTGAGAGCTTACCAGGATACTTAGGCAGGTTTCCAAGCCTTTAGCTGTGAAAATGTGAAAACATTCCACTACCTAAAATTTAACAGTCTCATTATAATGTCCCATTTCTAATTTGCCTTATAAGAGTGATGGAGCCTTCAGCGTACCTTAAAGATTATTGACACATGCAATAGAACTTGTGGGATTGGCAGTACCTGTCTCAATGTTTTCCTACTAAAACAGAGTACAATTCTACCTCTTGGGAAGCACCCTAGGCTTCCATAGAAACCACTTTGTCTAGCCCCTGCCTGAAGGCTGGCTCCACACTGGGTTATGTCTTTTCTTGTTTTAGTATACTTACTAGTCCCCTAGACTTTAGGATAGAGTTGCAGTCATTGTGAAGACTCATCCAGCCTTGTCTGCCTTTTCAGCATTGTCTTAAGCAGTCACTTCTCTTGTGATTTAGAACAGTAACAACATTCCCCCACACCACCACCAGTGCCCACATAAGTCAAGCTATGCTCTATTATGCCCCTTGCTTCTGGTTTTCTGCCAAGCTGTGGGCTACTTATCCATCAAAATTTTAATTATGGGTCATTTCCTTTATATTTTCATCTGATATGCAGAAGCTATGCTCTAAGAACAAGTTACGCCCATGCTTCTTACTGTGGTAATACACTGATTTATAATTGTTATTTGTGGTTTCACCCTACCTGATGTTCATACAACTTTTGTTTCCAAAAACCTAACATAGTACCTAGTCCATAACTAGAGCTCAAGAAATGTACGGTGGAAAGATGAAGGCACTCACTACTGTGGCAGAGAGAAGCATTGTTAGAAAGCTGATCTAAACACTGTATCATTACTAAAATAATCGGGACTTCTACCAGGGCTAGAATAATAACCCACAGATAATGTGAAGAAGAGGGTACAAGAAGGAAAGAGGCTCACACTTGCTGAATTAATTCTTTGGACCAGGTACTAGCTAAGCTCTTTTATGTTTCATATAAACATGATAGTCAGACACCTATGAGCAATATCTTTTTTCATATTTCATTCTTAATTTGAATTTGATTTTTATGTGAACTTTTTTTGTGCCTGCATCTATGTTAGGTGCTTCTAACATGCCACACTTTTCACACTATTTCAAGGAGGGCATTGCAAACTTATTCACAAACAAGTCAATCGGAGCTCAGGTTCACCCAAGCTCATGCATTTGGAAACTAGAGTTTCCTCTCAACTGTGCGATTTGGTTCTTAAGGCAGCATTTGTTTCACTGAAATCACGGCATATTGCCCAGACATTTTTTGCAGGTATCCTCTGCAAAATCTACAGGTGCTTCACCCCGATAAAGTGTGTGGTCAGGTAAGCTGAAGCCATCCTCTCTCCTCTTGGACATGTCTCCCTTTGGAAATTCACAGTGACATTAATTCTATATGACAGGTCTGAAAGTCAAGGACCTCCATAACTATCTACTCACGTGTTTGCTAGTTTTAGGAACCTGCCCCCCCCCCTTTATTGCTTGGCAGAACTTTAATGTTCTACCCCTGAAGTTCACAACTGCCTTTGATGGCAGTTATATTAAAATGGGAGGAAGACGGTCCTTTTTATAAGTGAATTAGTTAAAATCCTCTTTTGAATTTCTCATTTCATGGAAATAGTAAAAATTATAAGCCCTTTTCCTTTGCCTATCCTTCACGTTTTGGATTAATCCTAGAAAAAAGTGATCAGAAAAAAATTGCAATTTGATGCCTGAGGATTAATTAGGCTCAAAGGTAAGAGGAAGAGTGTTTGCTTTTCTGGTTTTCTCACCAAGTTTCCCCAAAGTGATACTGAGTGAATTACCGAGGCACTGACCTAGGCACCAAGCAAAGAATTATGTCAGCCTTAGTTTCCACCCTGCAGGAGGCGTGGCACTTAGAGCAGCTGAAAAAATTAGGAAATTCCAAACAAGCAATGCCCAAGTTTCAAGTATATGATGACATGTTTCTGTTCCCTTATAAATATAAACCCGGGATCATTCAATTACCCAAAGAGACGTCAATATAAAATCACACAGATCACTGCTGGGGTCTGGGTGTTGATATATTTTGTCTCCCACCCAAACTATCATTCCTACTTCTTACTGTGCTAGCCTCAGAATGGAGACACACTGCACAGATAACAGAAGTATTTTTAAACAAAGTACCTTAAATCCCTCCAGAGTTAAAAAAACCTTTTTTTAAAATTCACTATTCATTCACCACCTGAAATATGCATTTTGGGAGTGGTTAAAAATCTTTGCAATTTATAGTAACTGCTTATTACTTTATAGTTATTTTTGGAAGAGTATAATAGAGCAAAGATTTTTCCAATATAGTTTTATTTTAAACTTCAGGCCAAGAAAAATGAGTATCACGCACAAATTTCACTGTGGCCTGAGGAAATGTAATTTACTGTTGCAGGAAATTCCACTCACTGCCTTCTATCATTCCCAAATTAAAAAGAAAGAAATAACTTTTATTGTATGTATGTACTCCAAGTATTTTCCTAAAAAAATTCACATAGTTTTACAAATTATAATAGCTCCCCTGGCATTCTGCGGGTGGTGAATTCCTTTCTGCTCAGGGATTTAGCTAGAAGGCATCTCCCCGCTCCATTCCTGAGCTGCCAGATAAAGTTTGCTGTCCACAGCGTCACCGGCACCTACCATATCCACGAATGTCGCCGAGGAGGAGGCAAATCGCTGACGTTCAGCATCCCGAGGGGGTGACATGGGAGCAGGACCCCACCACTCGGCCACTTAGTGCATTGTCACTGATTCCCCTGTGTCCCTGCAGCCACACATCATCACAGGGCTCTTTGTCCTTTTATTGCGCCTTGTGATAGCATGTCACTTGCCACTGCAGAGTGATACCATTTTCAGTATGAATACCAACGACTTAGCAATCGGCACACGAGTGCTCCGCGGGAATCTCATCACGGGTTTCCTGTAGGAATCAAATGAGAAAATTGATCTGCAGCCAGGTCTGAACGGTCCTTCCCACGGTGTGTGGAGCGTTTGGTCTCACGCACCCCTGAACAGGAAGGAATTGGCGTTTCCAAAACTGGAGGGGGAAAGAAAATCTGCCTTCAGCAGTCTCCTTTGTTTTCCCTGTCGCTCTGTGACCCTCTTTGTCTTCTCCGGCGTGCCTGGTGGTGTGTCAGCATGTGCGGGGTTTGCCTTTTGTCCAAGTTCACGGGGATCAGATGGATCACATGCAGCCCTCTCTGCTTCCACCTTGGGCACTGCGCGGGCAGCCAGGGAGCATCCGGTCCGACTGGATCTGTGTTTTCAGCCCATTTAGTGCGCAGGAGAGAGCACCTCTCAGGCAGGGTCAGGTTTCCCGAGTGACATCACAACAAAGTGCAGAACCCCGGGGAGACTCAGAGTCCTTTTCATTGCAGAAGATTACGGAGCACAGAAAATGTCTATGTTACACAAAGAAATAACAGTGCGGCTGGAATAATGAATTCCCCTCCCCAGCTTGGGACCAGCCCCTCCGACTGCGTTGGGCATGCAGGGGTGAATCTAGAGGCCACGTCTGGCCCTGGCACACAGGTCTCTAAGTAGACACGCTAGCCCTTGGCGCCCCCCAGGATCAGGACTCACCCAGCAGCCCTGTCACCAGTTCAAAGATCCTCAGATCTCAGAAGATAGAAAGGCAGGTCCCTGGGTGACAAATGACACCCCAAAGACATTCGACGGTGAGCACAAGGGTCCCCGCTCTCTGGGTCCCGGAGGACCCTGTGGCCTATGGTACGCCTCCGAACTGCTGTCAGATGAGATCTGGGGGGGAGGAGCCCCCCCTCCCGCCGTCTCCTATTTTAGGCTTCCTTCGTCTTATTTATCTTCCGGCTGGGTTATCTCATTCTTCCTTCTGGATTTCCTTCCACATCTGGACTTTCTGACCTTTGCAGTGGCTCTGATAAGCTGGCCTAGGACAGGGCTCACCTCGTGCAGTGACAGCAATAACAGAAACCTCGGGTCCTCGGAAGCCCAGGAGTGCGGTTTTCTCCCCCTCCCTCCCTCTTTCCTCTCTCTTTCCCTCCCTTCTTTTTTTGACACAGAGCCTGGCTATTTACTCTCCCTTGAGCATACTACGTAACCCAGGTTGGCGTTAAACTCAGGACTCTCCCGCCTCAGCCTCTTACGTGCTGGGATTGCAGGCATGCACCAGTGTCCAGCTGAAAACCAGCTCTGCCAGCGGCCTCTCTCCAGTGGCTTTGCCTCTCTGCAGCTTGTTTTCAAGGTCGCCCCCCGTCAGGTCTTTGACTCAGGCTGCGCATCTTTTATCCACCAAACAGTCCAAACAGTGGTCACTTTGCTCAAGGTGGGGCAAACGCCGGCAGCGGTCCGCAGGTTGGAGCAGGGTCTCTGCGCTTCAAAGTTCGCTTCCCCGCTGGCTCCATGGCTCACTCCTACTCCTCAAAGCATCACACGGACGGAGCCTGCTTTGAGACCTATCCAGCACCGTGCGCCAGCGCTCCCCGAACCTGGCTGGCTACTCTCTCACGGTGTGCATCGTTCTCCGTGGGACCGCGTGATTTACCAGGCACATCACTGTATCTCCGCACAAGAATCCAAGTCCAGGAGAAACAGGATTTCTGTACTTTTGTCACTGCGTTGAGGTCAGTGCCTACATGAGCATCTAGCATGAAGTAGTTGCTCAATAAATATTTGTTGAAAAGGAATGAGTCAGTAAATGAGTATATACATGTGTATTTAAATGTGTCCACACATTTACATTTAACAAGAAAGAGGACAGTTGGATGAGTAATTAAATAGAGGTAATTTTCATGAAAATGATATTTTGGGGAAGGACAATGCTCATGGCAACTCTTTCATGGGAAAGACTTTATTTGTTCTGGTGGCTAGGGGAGGGATGTCACTATCGAGAAGGAACCAACAAAAAAGCAAGAGGCCCTGGGAAACACGGTTTGTTTAATCTAGCCAGGCAGCAGGACGGCACTGGGAATGTCTGTGAAGCGTGGCTGTCATGGTATGAAGGAAACACAAATCATCAAAGGTTGGGGTCTTTGACACGGGGAATGTTGAAGACAATGATGCAGCTAATTCACTACTTCACACTAATTCACACAAAATTCACACTAATTCCCCACTACATCCACATCGAGAGATTAGGCATTGACTCTTGAATGGAACAAAAATAAGAAAAAAAATTACCTATTTTCTTTTTGAGTTTGATAGCATCAATCAAAAAGCGGAATTTCTTTACTTTAAATTTCAGCTTTAAGATGCTATAAAGTTCACCTTTATAAGGGGTCCAATTCAGTAATTTTCAGTATAGTCAGAGTTGGGTACCTATCACCACTACCAAATTTTATAACAGTTCCACCACATCAAGGAATTCCTACCAGCCCCTAGCCCCTGGCAAACGTCAGTAAACTTCCTGTCTCTACGGATTCGCCGGTGTGAATAAGTAAATATATGGAATCCAACATTTACACGCAGGCACAGTATATACCATACTTACATAGGTCACACGTGTTACATGGAGCTTTTTCAATTAACGTGGAGTTTTCAAGGTTCATTCGTGCTGTAACGTGTTCCATTACTCCACTTTTCTTTAAATCTAAGGTGTTGCAATGTAAGGATATGCACCATTTTGTTTCTGCTGACTGCTTTTCCACTGTTAAGCTACCACGTATGAATAATGGCCCCACGGACACTCACACACCCCTGTGTGGCCATGTTTTTATTTTTCCAGAGTCCTCCAGCTCTGGGCTTTGGATATTAGTCTAGTCACGGATCACCGAATCATATTATAACTCTAACATTTTGAAGGACTGCCAAATATCTCCAGCACGGCTGTGCCATTGTATGACCTCACCGACAGTGTATGAGAATTCTGATTTCTCTACATCCTCTCCAACATTCGTCACTGTCTGCCTTTTTACTTATGGCCATCCTAATAGGGGTACAGTGGTATCTCATGAGGTTTTAATTTGCATGCCCCTAGTGGTTAGTGATGTTGGACCTACTTTCATGTGACTATTGACCACTTGCTGGATAAATGTCCCATTCGAATACTTAACCTTTTTAAAAACAAACATTGGATTATTTGATTTTTTTTATTGTTTACTTGTAAGAGTTCTTCATATAATTTGGAAACAAGTACCTTATCAGATACTTGATTCACAAATGAACATTTTCTCCTGTTCTGCGGATTATGAAAAAGTCTTTTCACTTTTTAAATGGTGCTTTTGGAGATGAAAAGAAAAAAAGATTTGAATTTTAATCAAGTCTATCTCACTTGCTCTCTCCTGGTTATTTGTGACTTTATTGTCCTAAGAAACCACTGACTAATCTGATGTCAAAAATAGATAGGCCTATGTTGTCTTACACATTTAGCTCCTGCTTTTAGGTGTAGGTTTGATCTTGAGTTAACTTCTGCCTGTGGCATGAATTAGGAGTCCAATTCCATTCTTTCCCAGGTGTCTTAGTGGCTTGTTGACAAGACTTTTCCTCTCATTGAATTGTCCTGGCACCTGTGTCAAAAATAGATCAGTCATACACATATGAGTTTATTTCTGGTCTTCCAAAGCTATTACATGGACCACCTACTTTATATCACTAAAATATTATTGCTTTTCAGTAGATCCTTAAACTGAAAAGGGAATCCTCCACTTTCATTTTTTTCAAGTTCATATGGGCTCTTCTTGGCCCTTTGAATTTTGTATTAATTTTAGTATCACTTTGTTTTTGAAAGGCGATTAGGATGTTAATAAGGGTTGTGTTGTTTGTAAATCCACTCTGAGGAATAATGTGATCTAAAAGTTGTAATTTGACCATGGAATGTTTTTCTCTTTACTTAGGTCTTGTTTAATGTAATTAAGTAGTTTTCAGTGCAAAAGCCTTGTATATCTTTGGGAAATTTATTTTGAAGTATTGTGCTCTTTATGCTATTGTTAGTGTAATAAGTTTCTTAATTCAAGTTGTTTGTTACAAATATATAGAATTGTACTTGATTCTGCATATTGATCTTATACTCTGAGGCCTTGCTCAAGTCATTTATCAGTTATTTTAGCTTTTCTTTCAAGTTTCTTGGGTTTTGTACTTATGTTTCCTAGGACGGGGTACCTAAGAACTTATGATGTCTGCAGTGTTAAGTTCTTTGGCAATGAAATTTATTTAGCTTAATTACCAAAACTGAAGAGGAAAACTTTTCTTTAGTTTTGGGTTTTTTTTTTTTGTTGTTGTTGTTGTTTTTTTTGGGGGGGCACCGGGGATTGAACTCATGACCTCACGTTTGCCAGGCAGGCACTTAAGCCACTGAGCTAAATCCCCAGCCGAAAACTTTTCTTTTTTGAGTCTCCTGACAGAAGAAACTGATCCTCAGATACTACTCTTAGAAAACAATAAACCGTAATTTGCCTCTCATAGCAAATGGTACATTATTAATGTTCACACAGTTACACTAATAATAGCACATATATACTATATATATCATATATATAATATACATATGGTATCATACTTTTCAATTTATCTTACTGATTCTCCCAACAAGCCTCTGAAGTAAGAAGCATTTTTGTCTCTTCTTACAACAGAGAGCGAGCCTAAGAAGGAAACCACGGCTTTCCATGGACACAGTTAATTAGCTATAGTAGCAGTGCAAGGTCTCCAATGGAATTTTTTTTTTAAAACCCACAAACAGCACACAGAGATAAGCCTGATAGGTCCCACACATCCCAGGGGGTGTTTGAATATGAGTCCTCTGACTCTGGGCTCTGTATTTCCGCGGCGTCCTGTTGCCTGGGACAGAGCACTGGACGTCCCATCAGCTGGACTGCTGGCTACAGACATTCCTCGGTCTGGAGCCCGGGGCCGGGCTGGCGAGCTGCCTTCGGCCAGGATGCCCTGCGAGAACGGCGCTGTCGGACTCTGGGCTGGAGGCTTTCGGTGCTGATGGGGCGGAGCGTGGCCTCCGGCTGACGGGGCTGGAAGTGAACGCAAGAAAAGCAAAGGCGAGGATTCCCAACTCATAGACCGGTGTGGTGCGAGGTCTGTGCTGAGCTCGCTCGCAGGAAAAGCCACGAGGAGTAACGGTTATCCGCGCCCACAGGGGCAGGTAGGCAGGCAGGCAGGGCAGAGACAGCAGCTGGCGGAAGACAGCCCCGCCTGGGCAGGCAGCTGCCCTGGGTCATAGTCACAGCAGCACCGGGCGCAGCCCCGCCACCGTCTAAGGCTGGACACCCGCCAGTGCCAGCAAGTCCGTCCACAGCGCAGCGCTGGAAGCTTTCTTTCCTTCCAAGCAATCTCCTGACTAAGTATTTCTTCAATATAAAAAAAATCAAAATCTAATTGACGTAGAAACAATAAGAGCAGCTGTAATGATTAATATAGTCATTATATAAACTTCTTCAACTCATCATCGTAACAACCTATTAGCAATGGTGCTAATAACTTAAGATATTATTTTAGAATTTTCAAAGGGCTTTCACATCATTATCTTTACCCATGTCATGGTCATGATCTTCTGGGAAAAAGAAAGAAAGAGTGCCCTCGTCTTGGTCTTACACGCAAGGAACTGCATGCGGCCAGACTCCGTCTCGGCCAGTGTCCGTGTGGCAGTGCCGGGGCAGGTACAGTTCTCCACGCGATCCATGCGATCCTGTCTGCTGTGAATCTTATCTTCCACTTTGAGGGAAGGGTTTGCTAAAATTCTTTTCCGCAGACGAGTCTCAAGAAGAGCTAAAAGCTGCCCGATCTGGTAGCCAGCAGGAAGCAGCGGAGGTCTGAATGCAGTTCTTTAGAATCTTAGGCTAATGCTCCTCTAGGAAGAAAACTTAGATACTCTAGGCGGTTGGTAGCATTATTATCCTGATTTAGGATATTGGAAAATGAGCTAAGAAAAGCTCGGCGACCTGTCCATGAGCACAGCACCACTAACGGACCTCAAGTCATGTTGGGTTGGCTCTTCACCATTGAAAACCTATTAATTCATCATCCAATCAACTCATAACCCTCACTCCTTGGTTCACCTCATCCACACACCCTGACCAGAAGTCAATAGAGACTGGGCAGCAAGCAGAGATCTGTAGTCACAGAGACAGAAGTGAGGTGACTTACCCCAAATTGCTGCTCTGGGAGTTTTCCAGTTCCGTTAGATACTTAGGTAGGAGCCCCAGACTGCAGCAGTGAGGGAGTAAGGGTCGCCCCCTTCCCTTCCCTTCCCTAGGACTCATCACTGTTAGATTGTGTGTGTGTGTGTGTGTGTGCCCGCGGGTGCGCACTGGTGGGATGCAGGCAAGGCTGCAGACTGTACCGCCAGAGAACCCTGGGAAACCTGACTTAGCCCCTGTGCTGTAGCTTTTCAATAGAGGAAAAGTGAAGAACTAGGAAGTCCTTAGGGCCCTGAAGCAAGAAACATCTCACTCCAGGGGATTTTTCGTACATTTGTTTCTTTCTTTGTTTAGCAGGCAAGAGCTTGGGTTTAAAACTCATGTCATGTAGTGAGGACCTACTACAAGATGACAAGTAAAAGTACTGCACACACATTAGCATTTGTAAGTCCCAGGGGCTTTCTGTCATTTCCCATGTAACACCACAAGTTTGTAATTCCGTTATCTCCATTTTGAAGAATATGCAACCACAGATCCCAGAGGTAAAGCTGTCCGTTCAAGGTCACCGCGCTAGTGGGTGAATTTGTGATTCCAACTTTGATGCATTTGATTCTTTTGGTGCTTGTGCTTTGTACTCCTGGAAACCTAAGCAGAATAAGATGGGAATAAATGACTTAGACACCCACCACTTATGAACCTTGTGTTCCAGGGAGAGTCATGTATCTCACTGAGCCTCGATGTCTTCACATTTAACTGCAAATAGAGCTGCTGGGATGATAGGCGAGAAAGAGGCGACACAGAAGTAATAATACAGATACTCCTCATTTAATGACAGTTACCATCCAGTCCTGCGAGTGGGTCATTGATTGAACTGGTTGCCAAATGAGGAATTGTATTTAGTGTGTACATTACACAATCCAGAACAAAGAACTGGTCAAAGGAAACTCCAACTTCATGACTTTGCTTTAATTTTCATGACTTCCGCGTGCAGTACTGTCACGTATGAAAGAATAGTAAAGTGAAGTACTATATGGCACAGTGCAATCAGCAAACATAAAGTGAAGTACTATATGGCATAGTGCAATCAGCAAACATTACAGGACTGTATAAACAAGGTATACTGTACCAAAAAAGAGAAGACACTGAGGGTCTACCAACAAGATGGCTAGAACTGTATAAAGGAGATAAGTCTGAACACCACACCTAGGTCATAAATTCAGACAGTTGTTAAGCAGGTTGCTTGCTAAATGAGGAGTATCTGTGTTAGATACTGCATGATCACAATAGTTCAATGAAAATGATTTGTTTTCCTTCAGGACTTGAGCTCTCCAATAACCTTTAAAATAAAATAGAGCAGCCACCAACAAATCATCACATCAGCGGCTTCAGACGGTATTGATCCTTCATGTGTCAGAAAAGACACGGGGGTGAAAATTAGTCCGAAAATCCAGGCTATCTTATGACATAGAAAGTGCTCATCAATAATCAGGATTGCAAAAACAGATGCAATCCAGATAGGATCTTTGCAGATCAATAGAGTGTCTCTGCTTGTGTTTCCTCACGTGCCCTTTGTGAGTATCTTAGCAGCTTCTGTGAATTCTTCAAGGTTACACTGACCACACCGCTGGCTCACCACTGACCTCACCGGAAGCCGCGGTGGGAATGTGCAGTTCTGGCTCACGCCCGAAGGGGCTTCTGCGGCTCACTGCCAGGGACCAAGAAACTGAACGGGACTGCTAAGACATTGCAGCACCATGGACCTGCTTGACTCTGTGAAAAGCACTGGAAACGCCCGATGAGCTGGACGGTGAGGCGGCCTTCATGGACCCACTGCTCTGTCCACGTCTGTGGTGAATGCCGCGGAGGACAAGAAGGTGTCTAAAGTGTGCGGAAAAGGAGCTGAGCAGCCAGCAGTGTGAGACAAAAACTAAACACATAAAACAGCCCCAGGGCCAAGAAGAACCATGATAATTAATGGTCCGAGTGTTTCCCATGGTTCAGAAGCATATAGAAAACCTCTAAGAAAATCTGTATGCCCTTATGACATGAGACATCTCTGCCTATCAAAAAGTTTCAAAGGTAACATCACATCTAAAGAGCTGGTTTGTGTCTGAGAACTTATTTAACGCCACAGGAGTCGGTTTTATGATCACCTGAAGAACCGTTGGAAGCCGATAGTGCTTAGAAGTGAGGCCCAGGGAAAATAATGCACTGATAGAGTTTCTGGCCCTTTGGTCCCACTGTCTGCCTGTGTCATACGTGATCAGCGGGTCTCATCAGACCGTGATCCAAATCACTCTCTTCTGCAGCAAAGCAAGCAAACCTGGTATCTTCCCCCAGTATCAGACATGGTAGAAATAATACATGTTTTGAGGACTTTTCATGGCTGCTGTGTTTATTTGCACAACGTCCTTAGTGAATGTCCCTAAAATACAACCGCCTCCAGGCTCCTCATGGAACACCCAAGTTCATCCCTGTGACTAGGCCATTAACTGAACTGGTCTCTAGATAAGGAACTGTGTATAGTATGTGCATTAGAATAATAGTCAGGACAAAGACATAGTCAAAGGAAACGCCACATGACTTTGCTTCAATTTTCTTAACTCTTACATGCGGTACTATAATGTATAACCGAACACAAAATGAGTAAAAATTACAGTATTGCATAAACAAGGTACATGGTACAGAAAAGGACACTGAGGGTTTGTAAACAAGATGCGCAGAACTGTACACATGCACACAAAAAAGACAGATTGTAAGTCCGGCTGGCAGGTGAGTCTGCCAGCGAGTGTGGGTGGAAGTGCGAACAGCTGAGAAACAGGTAGGACATTCAGTGAGGGGTATCTGATCGGCTTCAGTGTCGTGGCTTTAGCAGGGAATTTAAACAAGTAATTTGCATTAGGACAGCCGCAAATAATGAAGTGCCATATAAATAATGAATTTAAAATAAATTAGAATCTCTATGGAAAAGAGATTCTGAAAAGATGAATTGATATTCTTATTCAAAGAATTGTTAAACCAGAAATATATTCGGGGTAATATTATCATGGTACTTTAGATTTGGGCAAACATCAAAAGGTTCTCATAGGGGACAATTTCCTAGCATCCTGTCTAAGAAAGCATTCCAAAGAAAACAAAAGGCCATTCTGGGGCGTGTGTGTGTGTGTGTGTGTGTGTGTGTGTGCGCACGCGTGTTGCCCCTTTGCATGGCTGCGTGCCTGCGCCTGCCCATGTTTGTCAGTGCTGAGGTGACCCTCTCTGGACTGGTGGTACTGGAGCCCCCGGTGCTCCGGAGGAGTGGGGGCCACCGCCGTGAAGGACCTGGAGGAGGAGCTCACACTCCTTCAAATGCACAGTGTAGGAGTCTTTGCTATTATTTCTCAAAGAGAGAAAAGGCCACCTTTTCATCTTCCAGAAGACCTGCGGTGCGTAGCTTTTCATCCCGCCTGGCAGCGCGCACACGTCCTTTGGGCCGGTGCTGTGACCTGGACACAGTGACACACCGATGGGCTGACAGGGCCACTCCCGAGTGACTGCGGGGGCCGGAAGCCAGCTGGGCCCAGGGTCCCGGAGTCTGACAGAGGCGCCACCTCCTGCGGGCTCAGGGTTTCCACACTGAAGTAAGTCCTAAGGGCCCAGGCGGCTGCAGATCCAGAACTCAGGGACGCTAAGGAGCAACTCGATTCTAGAAACTTTCCATGAAAAAAGAAAACCATAGTCACTGAGTCCAACGTGGTCATTTTGCAAATAACTAAAAAAAAAACTTTCAATGGATCTGAATGAGCTAACTGAATACTAGAACTGTTTTCCTTTTTCTTTCTTTTTTTTTTGGAGGTGAGTCTCTTTAAAAAATTAACAAAACACTAAGGAGGTCATGTTGCATGTCTAGCTGCTCCCTGAGTGCTGACACCTCCCTGAGGGGTAAGAAAGGAGCCACAGACACCGTGGGGGGACAGAGAAGAGGTGACAGGAAACCCACAGACCTGAATCGAAGTCTCCTTTAGCCTCTTAGTAGCTAATAAGTCATCTGATTTCTCTGTGCTCTGGGATTTGGATCTGCAAAGTGGAGATTTTGCGTACCATTTGGGGTTCCTGCAGAGTCGCCAGCGCCAAGCACCAGTTAAAATGGGCACAGCACGAAACGGGGGAGCAGTCGGGGACCACAATGAAGGCATTGTGAGCACTGAAAGGGGAGAGGCAGTGCCAACCTCAGGGCGGCTGAATGGGAGGATTCAGACACCTTTGGGTGCCCCTATTCTCCGGATGTCAAGCGCATTCTCAGTCTGGCTCCTCCGTACACGGGACACGGCTGTGGGCTGTGTGACCCCACCTTGTAGTCACAGGGAAGAACTTTTCTGCCCTTCATTGCCACCTGTGAAGCTCCTGTGCGAGGACTCTCACTGGCACATCTTGGTCACATAACCACGGCTACTGCCAGCAGGTGCGGGGCTGCGGCGTCCCGGGTTTGGATGAGGAAGGGGGTTTCCTACAAGTGGGGAGGAGGCTGCTCTGGACAGAGGAAAACACCTGGAGATACCCAACTCGGGAACCCCGAGATCAAACAGAACAACAGACTTCAGCCAGGGACACAGGCGCTTCCCCAAAAATGCCAGCTGCCCCGTCCTGCCGTGGATCTTCTCAGAACAACTTTAAACACCTGCAGGCAAGGGTGGGGAGCCCCGAGTTCAAGGGCAGCAAGAACAGGAAATACAAGAGGCTTAAAGTAAACGCTGCAAAGAAAACAGAACTCCACCACAGGGTGACTGGGCTGAGGGTGCCAGGCAGCGCGCCCGAGCTCACGCAAGTTCCTGGGTGAGACTCTGCTATTCTCAGCACCCCAATAAAGGCGCATTTCACCTGCCCTTTTCAGCTTCAGTGGGGCAAAGTGTAAAGACCTAAGAAGTCCGATTTTTTTGATGTGGCTCCCCTGCCACTTTTGGCACTGTGGCTTGACAATGTGCTATGGAGCAAGATTGTGAGACGACTAAGCCAGCGGACATGGTGCTGCATGCCACCAACCCAAACTGCGGCCACGCACTGCCCTAGGGACACACACTTCCATTTATCCACTAGAATCCAAAACTGGGGTTCTCAAGGCACCTCCCTGAAAGCCCTAGAGGTACAGAAAGTGTGGGAAGAGAAGCGCCCCTCACACAGTCTTGGGCTCTTGTCAAGAGGACATGGCTTCTCTCCAAAGCATTTGTCTGCAAGCCTCCTCCTTTGGCTCCATGAAAACTTACTGAGCATGTACAATGACCTGGCAGTGTGCTGACAGCAGACACAGGAAGGACCAATCCCCCCCCCCCGGGCTTACATTCCAGAGAGGGAAAAAGAGACCACGAACAACAGCAGGTGAATGAGGTAATAATGACATTGGTTAAGGGACAAAAGACTATGAGAAAACAGACGAGGGAACTTTGAGCAGAACCGAAGGAATAGAGGGGCTAAGTGGGGCAGTCTGTACCGTAAGTGGGGTGCTGTACCGTAGAGAAAGGCTTGTAAAGGAAGCAAGAAAGGAAGAGTCGGCCCAGTTAGTAAACCATCCTGACCTGTAGACGGGTGACACTGGTGGCTTGTCTGGGTCAGCAGAGGTGGTAAAGTGGGTAATGTGTTGTCAGATGCGTGATACTTTTGAAAGGCAAAGTCAGTGGGGAGGCATTAAGGATGACATCTGATTTTCTCCTGCAAGTGAGGGAGCCCGGAAGCCCTTAGCACCCCTTGGCAAGAAGAGGGTGTCTGGGTTAGAGCCGTTTTCCAGAGCTCCTCCATAGGGAGGTAAGTGTGAGACCCCTCTCCAAAGGGCGTAAGAGCTGCTAGATGCTCAAGTCCTAAGGCAAAGCCCAGAGCCGGGCTGCAGTAATGCAGTCATCTGCTGCCAGGCCTCGTTGAGACTCACTTGGACATTGGCGTAGACAGAAACAGGAACCCAGCAGTCCGGCAGCGAGGAGGTGGTGAGGGTGTTGGGAAGCCAGAGGAAAACACTGTCTGGAGGGAAGGGGGTGTTTGCTCCCCGGAGGACAGCCCCGGAAGGATTGCAGTGGAGCTGTGGGCCACAAAACCAGATCCGAGGCGGCTGAGGACAGGGAGTCAGGAGAAAGAGTAAAGAACACAGAGACAACACTGGGGTTCTGCTGTAAATGAGAAAAGACCCACGGGGGTGCAGGCCCGGGCCTCAGGGAGGGAGTGTGAAGGTGGAGCTGCTAACGGCAGGCTTGCACACTGCAGATAAAGCGGAGGAGAGGCCGAGAGATTGAGGTTTAAATAGGATAATGAATATAAGGGCGTTTTCTCAATTTAAACAGGCTACTCAAGTGTCGGATGTTTAATAATTTGACCTAAATAAATACTTCCGCTTTAACTTTTCTTAACGGACATCTACAATTCATTGCATTGTGTCCCTATTATAAATATTTATGGTACCCTAAACTCTCTCCTGACCACTTCTGTTTGTGTTCCACTTATAACGGTTGCTTTGTTTGCCGCAAGAATAGCTATTGAATGTGAAAAAGGATGGAATTGTTCCTGTTGCCATGAACGCACCCTTTTAGGGTCTTTTCATTCACTCATTCCTGCCGGATCTGAAGTCAGATGGAAACACAAATGTGACTTTGAAAGTCTGCTCTAACAAAGATACAGCAAACGCTTACACCGCGGAGCACCACCAGCGCTGGGTTTGGGAAATTCGCACATTTGTTAAGATAATGCCCCCTAGAAAGCGGATTCCATCAGCCCGTCTCTTAAATTCATTTCATCCATCCTATTTCTCCTGAATTCCACCTGCAAAGGCAAGGGCATGGAGCCACATGGATGATTTCACGGATAACACTGGATTTGTACATGTTGAAAGTACAAGAGGTTGGGCAGGGACAGAAACAAAAATCTAGAGCAGTAGAAAATAAACATGTTTGTACAAATTTGAATGATGATAGCTTTAATGATTTCAAGGTAGGGATGTCATGTTTCATTTCACTTTTGGAAACATTACCCTTGACAAGGTGGAAGGGAAGAGTGTGAGCAGAGGAGGGGTCGGATTAGCGGGTGTGACACGGGGCAGTCTTGGGGTCTTCATGCCATGGGCTGAGTGCCGCTTGTTCCCTCTAAAGCTCAGGTGCCAGGGCTTCGCAGGAGCAAGTGGATCTGCCCTCCCGCGTGGTTAGCGATGAAGGGTCACCCTGAGGGAGGGAGGCCCGCGCCCAGCTAGCTGGGGCTCTCGCACGCTCTTCGGCCTCAACACCATCTCCAGGCTCTGCCGGCAAGAAGCTGTCACCAGACTCAACCCTTCTTCAAGCTCGGATCAGAGGCCTGAGCATAGATAAACTACTGTGCTAACTAAGTCGGTGGTGCTGTGTTACTAGCAACAGAAAATGTGTCAGTGCTCCTCAGAACGTAGCCCAGCCCCTGGCCCTCTAGGACATACAGTAGCACATAATATATTAGATAGGTAATAAGTAATTCAGTGGTAACTACTGCCACTCAAGGAACTGCGAAGTATAATCATTTCATGGTTATGTGAGAGCAAATGAACAAATTTGTTGCTAAAATTAACTAAAAACACACCTTCGTGGCAACATAAAATGAACGGGAATCAGAGGGTATCTCCGAGAAGTCACAAGGTAGAGGAATCTGGGGTGCTCATCACAGGCCACGGGAACTTGCGAGGGGAGAAAGTGTAGTGGGCAAAGGACATAAAGAAAGCGAAAAACCCAGAAGGCAGTTTGAGCAAGACAAAACTGGAGCAGGTCCGGAGGGAGACACACGAGAAGGAGAACTCATCTGCCATTTAGAGTGGAAGAGAGAACCCAGGCCAGTCTTTACGTAATGTAGACGCATCTTTAAAACTCCTGCCCAATCACCTCAGAAAACTCGGGTAGGTATTTATGCCTCGCAAGCAAAGGGACTTGGGAGAAACCCTTCCTGTCTGTGTTCACTCCTTACTGTTCGAAGCCAAGGGAAAGCAGTAGTAGACTGGAGGTTGAGGCGTGAGGAGGAGATTGTGGCTCCCAAATCAGGCAGAAGGAAGCGCTATTTCAAAAGCAGTTTTGTTTTTGCAAACGAAGCATATGTAGCCACCTTGACGCTTGACAAAATGCTTTCAGACAAACTCCTGTAGGTGGGGAGTGCTCCAGACTGGGTGCTGTAGACCCCCCCTAAAAATCATGTTTAATCACAAGGAATTTTACTCATGACTGAGCCCAAAAATGTACAACAGCAGACACAGAGCCCAGGATGGCCCACACGGTGGCTTCCCCAAGCTCCCCCTTGCCCAGCTCGTTTCTCTTCACCCCTCCCTACTCCTTCATCAGGACTGTCCCCTATGCATGCTCACTATCACAGAGGAAAGGCAAACAAGAGACACATTGCCATGCAGAGTCACAGGGTCATTCACCAGCTCTAAGAGAGCACCCAATCTGTGCTTGGTACTGTGCCAGATGTTGGGGTCATAGAAATGAAAAACGTATCTTTTCCCCCTTGAAGAGCTCAGTCTCTTGGAGAACTCAGGTGAACAGAGGCTGAAATATCTGTTCTGCTCTATGTTTAGCTGTTTAAACAGACGCAGGATGCCTTGAGGACCCAGAGAACCCCGCACCTGCTGTCTTTGGGTGGTGGGACTCTTTTGGGGTGAGAGACAATTTACCTAAGTCTTAAAGTTAGAAGAGAAAACAGTGGCAATGAAAGAAGCAAAGGGCACTGGAAAGAAATACTGCCATAGGTCCTTAGTAATTCCTTCCAGCGCGTTTGGTGATAGGTTAATTACGAACCCAACTGAATGAATTAGCAACAGTGGATGTCAGCATCTTAGCAACAGGGATATTTTTGGCTCTGTTGTCCTCCTTGATGTTTCTTGCATCACCCTGCACACCCTGCTCCTCTGTGAGGCTTCTGAGGACACAGCTTTCCGGCTCCCTGAGAGCCTACTGTCTGCCCTGGCTGATGTCTACGTGGGAGGAGTCGGGAGTGGAGGTTAAAGCGAATACGCTTCTACTGCAGGGATTAATTCGGTTCAACAACTACTGATGGGCACCTACAGTTTGCTTATCTGTTCCCCCCATGAGACTTTGAAGTCTCAGAGTGCTGAAAACTTGTCAAATTTATCTTTTTCCTCCTAGGAAGCTGCCACAGCACCTGCTGGACACGGGAATAAAGACTGGTGCACACACATGGAAGCTCTGTGGCCTGGGGGCAGAAAAGACACTGAAACAAAACAAAACAACACAGCAAATCATGAGGTTCTGCATCCATCTGGCCACGAGGAAGCAAGCGGGTGGCTGTGATGAATACATTTAGGAGTCGGGCAAAGCAGGGCGAGACTGCCCGGAAGCCTGCTGGGGCCCAAGGGATGATGTCTAAACAGGGCGGCTGTGAGGTTCAGGAAGGACACAGATGCCACAGGCCGAGGGGGAGGAAGAGCCTTTGACAGCTGGGGTGGAGTGGGAGGAGGGAGAACGTAGATCAGGCTGGGGTCCCTTTGGGGAGCGTCAGCAGGCTGGTGGGTGGCAGGTGAGTGCAGGGGATTGAGGTGGGAGAAGGAGGTCAAGCTGTCTGAGCCAATTTCCTGCCCCGGGGACAAAATACTGAACACCTGAGACTTAAAGAAGAGGTTTACTATGGCTCACGGTTCCAGCCCAGGTTCTGCTGGCTCCAAAGCAGAAACAGGATGGCAGAGAAAAAGGCACTCAAGTCATGGTGGCCAGGAAGTCGAGAGACAGAGACAGAAAGAGAGAGAGACAGGTAGAGACAGAGAGAGAGACACAGAGAGAGCAAGAGAGAGAGTGAGAGAAGGAGGGAGGAGGGGGTGGGGACCGCTGTGCACTCTTCCAGGTCCAACTCCAGTGACCACCCCCAGCCAGGGTCACCTCCTGCGGCACAGCCAGCTGTGAACGCATCCCTGGAAGAGTCCACTGATTCACATAGCACCCCAGGATCCAGTCACCTTCCACCCTCATGAGACTTTGGGGGGGACACTGCATTTGCAAACCATAATGCAGGCACTCTGTGACAAAGGACCTGGTGATGACTGGTTTTCTGTAGCAACCCGGCTAGACTGTAGTACTGCGCATTGATCAGAAATGGATCTGTGTTTCTGTGCAGCTGTTCTGAAGACACGACCGCCATCTGTAATCAGTTGTCTCTAAGTCAAGACCCTCATCTCAGTGAAAGGTGGCACCTCTTAGGTTCCTTGAAGACGTTCAAGGCCAAAATGTGTCTCGAAGAGGAGGAATTTCTGCCGCCCAAGTCTGCAGCCCCAACCCCTGCTTCTGTTTCCGGCTTGCTGGCCTCACCTATGAATTTCAGACTCGACGCCAGCCTGCAATGCTAGGATCCCAGCTTGCCTAACCAGGGGACTCACCAGACCCCACAACTGTGGAAGCCAGTCACTTTGAATAAGTTACCTCTAGTTTACGGGTACATCCGCGTCTCTCCATATCGACCGTGTTTCTCCGGGAAGCCCCCGCTGATATGAGGCTCAGAGGCCGCTTTGAAAGGCGCAGACCTCAGGTGGGGGAGGTGTAAGGCTACAGCTCGGTGGCAGCACAGCATTTGCCTCATATGTGCCAGGCCCTGGGTTTGATCCCCAGCGATGAAAAATAGAAGCGTTGGTCTTGCGTAGATGTCACAGATGTGGAGCGCCTGCCACAGCCGTGCTGCCGCTCAGTCTGCACATCTTTGTTTGGTGACCGAGGAAGAACAGAAGAAGCACGAGATCGGTCCCTGTCTTTAGGGACACCAGGGTGCTCCTGAATTTCCCGGACTCTAAGGCATCTCTGTAGGCGGCACGCGAAGCTCGGCACTGAGCAGCTTGGGAAACGGGTTTCCCTCCTCCCCTGTCGAGCATGGTTGTTAGGATCACCCCAGTCCCCAAACACAGCTCGGTTACACCCAAAACCTCCACGTGTAATTATGCATCAAAACACAACAGAGCTGTTTTGTATTTTCAGAAAGAGATGTCATGCGAACAGATTTTTATCATTTCAATTTTTATAGTTACTTTGAGGCTTTTATGGTGCCTTTTTCCTGAAGAGTTCAAAATGCTCAGCTGACATTATAATACTAATTTGTCACTCAGTAGACTTAGCGTCAATGAGCACTTACGGAGTTGCACTGGGAGCTGGGAGATGTCTACAGAGATGTTTACCTCAGTTTTCTAAAATGCCAGGGGAACGCTCGTTCTGGACAGCAGAGTCACCCACCAGATAGATATGTAACGCAGATTGAATGGGTGCCGCATCAGGCACCCTGGTAAATGGGGGGGGGAGATGCTCAAACATGGTCCCTGCCTGCAAAGGATGGGTAACAGCGCAGAAAAAGAAAGATGAACAAACTGACCTGTACTGTTAGACGTTCTCTATTGATATTTTATTTATGAACATAAAAAATGCCCATGACGAAGGTGAGGTGGGTCTTAGCACATTCACAACGGGGCTAGAATTTGTATGTCTGGCCACTGGGCAGCTGGAGTCACCGGCAGTACACACAGCAGTCCCACGCATGGCCGTACCACTCTATCACCAGTGGGACAAGCCCCTGGACGGCCAGTCATGTGTGTGCTCCCGGTAGCTTAAACCGGAGGGGACATGTGAAACCCTGAAAACTCTAAAACAGGGCTGAAAATAATTACATGAAAAAAATTGAAAAGCCATCCCATGAGTGCTGGCTGGAAGATAATATTATATAATATGGTCAAGATGATAATATTCCTTAAAATGATCTCTGTGTATTGGAATACTTACCAAAATCTTAGAGCATGCTCCCCCATTTTTTTTTCCAAAAATAAAGAAGTTGATCTTAAAATTCATATGAGGATTATTAAGATGCCTAAAGGGCAAAACTGTCTTGGAAGAGAACGAGTTTGAGGAGTCCCAGTTTCCAGATTTCAGATGACCGAGACTGTACTGTGCTGGCATATGGACAGACAGATAGATTGATGAAGTGTAAGAGTCCAGAAATAAATCCATGCATCTCTGGTCCACGATACCAAGACAATCCAGTGGGAAAGAATAGTCTTCAATATACGGCGGGGAGACAATTGGATACCCACACACAAAAGAAGGCAGCAACTGGACTCCTAAAGCAAAACATACTACAATTATCTTAAAATGTATCATCAGCCTGAATATAAGAACCCAAACTTCAAACTTTCAACAGGAAACACAAAAAGAAACCTTTACAACCTTGTGGTAGGCCACGATGTAACAGCCAAAGGATGAGTGGGAGAGATTACAAATTTAACTGCATTAAAATATTGCGCCACAAATAATACCACCAAACAAGGTGAAAGACAATCCAGGAAAGAGAGAAAGTTCCTGAAAACTATGCAGTGGAAACTGAATACAGTCCTGTCCAAGACACATAAAGAACTCAATTGATTAAGATAAATTATGGAATTTAAAAATAGAGATTTAAATAGTTTTCAAGGAAAAATACAAGTGCAAATGACCATTACATGCTTGAAAAGATACCATCATTATTCAAGATAGAGACCCATCAAAACTACAATTCCATATCATACCCACTGGAAAGGCTGAAAGAAAGTTAAAAAATCAAGATGAACAACAGCAAATGGTGGTAAGGATGTAGCAATACGGGACGGCTCATTCTTGAAGTAGCCACTTCAGGAACGTTTGGCAATTCCTTCGAAGCATAGGGATTCTTCCTTTAGTTATATGCAAACTCCTGGACATGAATGCTCATGCCAGCATTATTCCGGAGAAGCTAAATGTAGAAACAACCCAAATGACTATAAGTTGACAAACAGGTAAACAAAATACAGTTATGTCCATACAACAGAACATTATTCAACAATAAAAAAGATGGAGCACTAATAGCTGTACTCTATGGTGAATGCTGGCAACATTAGGCCAAGTGAAACCAATGAGTCAGAAAAGCCACATATTGTCTGTCTGCATTCACGGGAAACCCCTGAAATAGGCAAAGCTACGGAGACGGAAAGCGGATTAGTGGTACCGTGGGTTTAGGAAGGTGAGGGAACAGTGAATGCTGACACAGGTTTCTTTGGGGAGTTATAGAAACATTTCCAATTTAGATTTGGGTCCATAGGCTGAAAATGAGTGAACTGTAACACTTCCTAAGGAAACCTTCTATGGGTACATGAATTAACTCAATGGAGTTCTCGAAAACAAATAGCACATATGTGCTAAGCTACACCAAGTAACATGGACGTCATCGTGAGAAATGGAATTATCACAGAAAAGCTTCAGAGAAGAAGGGAATTTTGGCATCTCTGAATAGACGGGATTTGCATGACAAGGAAGCAGGTCATAGAAGCTTCTCTGGGCAAGCTAGAGCAAATTACTGCATCTCTGTGAATCTACCTCTTCCAAGCAGCAGAGGTGCTAGTGAGCCCAGCCGAGAGAGTGTTTCTTCTTATTCCCATTGTCTTTCTTCAATACCTGGTAAGGTTTACTGTCATCAGAGCCTCAAATGACAGAGGGACACCGAATCATTAAAGACACCTGTCAGGACCCGGCAGCTGCGAGTCTGGCTTTCTCATCCTGCTTTCTCTTCCCGAGCGATTTCAAACAATTGCAAGTGCAACTTCAAGAAGCAGAATAAAGCAGGGAAGAAGCGTCCCCTAGGAAGCGGCCTATTACTGACATCTGTAATTTGCTCATGCCTTCATGAAGTCTGATTGAATCCGGGTCGACAAGCAGATTTACCAGATTTAGAAAATAGCTTTTACTCTGCACCAGATATTGGAACCAGAAAAAGCAGTGTGATACGTGTAGACTGTTTTCCTTCTGCCCTGAAACCGTGTGGGCGCTGGGAGGAAGCTGGGCACCTGGGCACGCAGTGGGTATCTGGTGGTGTGAACAGAGCCCTGAGATGCTCTGGTGGGAAAGGGTTCCGTTTTACCACGAACAGTGTCCTGTTGGGCAAAGTCACCATCAGACGTCAGTCCTATCTGCTGGAAACGGCAGCTCCTCTCTATGCTTGTGGCCTCCAGGTGGGCTAAATATGCTAATAGACTTAGCAAACATGTGTCAGGGTCTCCATTGGTCTGTGGCAATGGGAACACAAAGGATTTTTTAAAAACACTTTTTCAGCTGGGAGTGGTGGTGCACACCTGTAGACCCAGCACTCAGGAGGCTGAGGCAGGAGGATCACCTCAAGTTCGAGCCTAGCCTGGGCTACATAAGTGAGTTCAACATAGTGAGACTCTATCTCCACCCTCCCAACTACCCTCCCAAAAGAAAATAACACTTTTTGACTGAAGAAGTTCACATTCCAGTGTTAAAGCAGTTTCTAAAATATAATATATGGATCGATTCTCATATGTTACTTTCATTCCTTCCGCATGAACTGTGCCTGCCACACAAAGGGTCTCACTTTCGCTTCAGAGGTTGTTGACCTGTTTCAAGGCTACTGGCCAGTTCCCTGACATGGTCATACAAAGCCCTAGTGAATGTGGACTAACCAATCAAAATAGGTCTAATTTCCAGGCTCAGGGGTTGCAGATAGGTCCTTACCTGAGAAATGGCCCATCTTCTGTATGCATTAATTATAAGGAAGCACAGGAATTTAAACACAGAAGTTGTCTTGGCGTATTAAATTGTCCTATGTGGTAAGATATTTAAAGCATGATTTACATCCTAAAGCAAAGAGATGTACAGTATAATGGCGGCAAAGTTTACGTGAAATTTTAGTATGTAGCCTCGAGGCTTCAGGACAGCAGGCCAACTCCTAATATGTGTGATGATGAGGAAGCAGGCAGATTTCAAGTATCTGGGCCCGGAGCTGTGCAGTGTTCATTACACAGCTTCGGGGCCACCTTTTTCACAGACTCCTTTGAACAGTTGGGAGTTGTACAAGAACATAGCTGTTGAGTAATTCTAGCAAGAGGACTTGGTAGGATGAGTCCATAGAAGTCACGCTGTCCGGGCTCTGGCCCTCTCCTGAGTCTTGTCCGCCATAATTGGCTTTGATGTATCCCTACAATGCTCTGATTGGAAAAGGAAGATCAGTGTCTAACTGCAGGTGTTAGAAATCACTTCCAGGAGTGGGGGCGGCCGGTGGGCCTGTCAGATGCTCTTCTACCCTTGCTGACTTCTGTGAAGCAAAGCTAATGTCACATCCACACAGAAGTCTCAGAATTCTCAAAATACACAAAAATATTCTTAGCAGGGATCATTTCTCACATCGGAGCATCAGTGCTGTCACATGATGGAAATAATTAGGAAAAAAGAACAATACTCAGTATCTGTGCATTAAAAACACAACAATTCACCGTGGGATGCCGAACAGCTAAGAGACTGCAGGGAAGGCAATGTCCCACATTGCTCAACGGAAGAGAGGCAGTAAGGGATAAAAGCTTCTATGAAAGCCACTACTATGATGGGAACATCACAGGGTTAGTACTTAAGTAGAAATCTTGGAAATGATTTCCAAAGGCCTCGAAGACTCAGGACCTCAGGACAGACTGTATGTGGCACACAAAAATAGAGTGTGCTTTTGTCCCTGTAAAAGATCCATATTTTAACTTCCGTGGGACATAAACTCTCATAGCTCTGAGGGCATGCTTAGGTATCTGGGGCCTGTTATCCAGCTATTTGCAGTAAACATCAAGGAGAAAAGTAACAGACTAGCGCATTGTTCCATGCATTCTAGCAATGCCTGAGCTGTATCGTCTGTAAGGGTAGTACAGGAGTGTGACACTGTCCAATCTGCCTGGCTTCCTCTGAATTACCCATCCACCTGCTTTCTGCAGTTTCTCAGGGGCCTGCTCTGCATCCTGCTTCATGTTTCTTTCCTTTTGCATGCATGGATTCCCAGGAGCTTCTGGGCATGCGCTATGCCAGTCTGTTTTGCTTTCTTATCACCTGCCATGGTGATAAGAAAGCATACACAATAGACAATCGATAGTGTTTGATGAATATTTTGAAAGGGACAAATTAATGTTCAAATAAATGTGTGTTTTAGGCACTAGCAGTCAAGTTGGTGGATTGCTAAGTACGGACAATATAACCTTATCCATCAGGATTGATGGTGACTGCATTAGTAGAAACCTGGCCATGGTGGTTTATTTCTCTGCTATAACAAGGAATCTGTGTTAGGCAGACAAGAGCTTTTGCAGATGCATGCAGAGGTTTCTCTGTTCCTGTTTCTGCCATCCTGGTTACCAGATGGCTGTCTGTGACAGTTAAGTTCTATTATCAACCTGATTGATTTCCATGTTGCCTGGGGACTTATCAAAGCACTTACCAGTGTGCCTGGGTGTGCTGTGGAGATGTGACCTTGGGGTCTATATCTGGTCCCTGGTCCCTTCCTCTCTGGTGTTGCTCCCCTGCTGTGATTCCTAAGTCTCACTGCTCTACTATGACCTTCCACCATGATGTTCCTGCCTTGCAGCCAGCCAACCACGCACTGAATCTCTTGAAAACATGAGCAAAGCAACTGTCCTTTATTGTGGGCGTCAGGTAATTTGTCCAACAACAGGAAAGCTGATCAATATACTGTCCATCTTTGTGTGAACTGACCATAAACAAAGGGAAAGGGTAACATGAGATACGAGTGTCAGCTGTCTGTCCCCTTTAATAAGCCTTCCAGAGTACGCTATGCAATCATTGCTGGCTATAAGCAAGTTTGGAGAATGTAGGGGATTTTGCAGGGCACTTTGCCCTCAGAATTAATAGCCTGTTTATTAGGAATAAGAACCTTCAGATGGCTTTTCATTGCCACCCCTTTCTAAGCTGAAGGCTATAAGCACACAGCAGTTTCCAGTGACCACTATGCCACCCGCTCTAGAAGCACCGTGGCCCTCGGAGTGCTGCGGGTCCTTTGAAGAGGCTCTCCTGATCCATCCTGGCATCCTATAGTCTCTCCTTTCTGCCTCTGTAGAATCCTTCGATCATGCTGACCGTGGCCTGGATTCCAGATCTAATGCCTGATGGTGACCAAGGGCTCCCACTCTCCCCTTTCTATCTGTTGACGTTGTCCCCCGTTGTCAAGGCTCAATCCAGACGTCACCTACTCAATGAGACTTTCTGCCTTTCCTTGGCCAAAAGAAGTCAGCATATTGTTGTATAAGTGGCTCAAAGGTAAATACTAAAGACAAGGGCTGCATTTTGTCCTCTCTTATAGCTCAGTGTCTGCCAAAAGAGAGGCCCTCAGGAAGCATCTTCTGCACTACTGTGACCCGCTTCTGATTCATGGGGCATTTTCTTGCTTCTCATAGTCATTCACTGCCTGGCTCCTGGGTTAAGGTCCTCACACTGCATCTACAGCCCTTTATAAACGCCTGTGAGGACACAGAGAGACACACAGTACCGACGTGAGCTGAAGCGCTTTCTTCTACTTATCCCTGTCTTGCCCACCCACTGTCTACTGTCTGAGAACTGTTTGGCTTAGAGAGCTCTCCTGGAGGCTGCTCAGGGTTGGATGCAACCCTCACATGTTCTTTTTTTTCTTTTTCAGCCCCTTTCTAACCCAAAGGCTATAAACATACAAAGGTCACCAGATGTGACAGAGCCAACCAAACAACAAAACAAAGACAGAGCAACCTCAGTAATCCGGGTGTGACTGAGGCGCTTCACATGGGATACAAAGCTCAGTCCACAGTGCAAATGTTCTGTGCCAACGGCAACTTTTCTGTATTCTTATTCACTTGTGGATGCTTCGTACACACACACACACACACACACACACACACACACAGCCTACTCCGGAAGTGGCTTCCCCTCGACAGTAGGGTTATACTTCTTTAATTTTAAAGAGAAAAAACCAATAAAAGCAATGATACAGAATTTCAAAGCAAGGTAATAGGAAATTAACAATGGTTAATACATTGCATACTGTTATCTCCAAAGCATTTGCTCAGACTGTAAGATATAGGCGTGCATAATCAATCAAACATTATAAGAACAAACTTTTTTAATGAACTAAAAGAAATCAGTAGTGTAACTGTCTTAGCTATCTTTCATGTGTATATATGTATTGTTTTCTTTTCCTTTCCTTTTTTTCTCCTTTCACTCATCCCTGTTGTTTTCTCCTTTTAAGCAGTTCCTTCCCCTTTCACTTTCAGAATATCTATTGTAAATGTTGGATCTTATTTTACTTTTTCAGTGTTTTACACTAGGAAGACACTACGATGTTTACACAGGTAAGTTTGATTTATTTCACTTATGAATATGGTCACTAGCTGCATCCATTTACCAATAAAAACTTCAAGTTTATCCTTCTTTATAGCTGACCAGTATTTCATTATATGAAAATACCACTTCTTTTTTATCCATTCCTGTTGACGGGCATTTGGGTTGTTTCCAAGATTTAGCTATTACAAACTGTGCTGCTATAAACATGGGTGCACATAGAATTGCTGTGGTACAATGTTTTTAATTTTGCTGGGAAAATACTCCGAAGGGGAATAGCTGGGTCGAATGAATCTCTAGATTTTGAGGAATCTCCACACTGATTTCCACAGTGGTTATACCAGTCTACACTTCCACCAGAGATAAGGTAACTAAGTGTGTTTGTAGTTTTGTCTACATTTGCTAATCTGTTCCATTGATTCTCAGGTCCATTTTGTTTGTTTTGTTTTGTTTGCTTTTTGACAGTACCATGTTGGTTTTATCAGTGTTTCGTAGTATAATTTCGAATCAGGAATTGTGATGCCTCCTTCCTGGCCTTTGTTGCCCAGGATTGCTTTTGCTATTCTATGTTTCTTCTGGTTCCAAATGAAATTTAGGCATATTTTCTTTAGATCTGTGAGGTATCCTAATGGTATTTTGATCATTAAATTTGTATAACAGTTTTGGGAATATGGCTATTTTTGCAATCTTGGTTCTTCCTATCCACGAGCAAGGGATATTCTTCCATTTTCTGATAGCCTCTTCGATTTCTTTTTTCAGAGTGTTGTAATTTTCAACATATAGATCTGGTTTTTTTTTGTTAGATTGATTCCTAAGTATTTCATTTTTAGTGAGGGGGGAGTGCTGTTGTTGAGGGGAATGGTTTCCCTAATTTCTCTCTCAGTGAGTTTGTTGTTTGTGTATAGGAATTCTATTGACTTTTGGGTGTTGACTTTGTATCCAGCTACACAACTGAATTTGGTTAATAAGACTAGAGGTCTTTTGGTGGAGTTTTTGGAGTCATCTATGTAGAGTATCATGTCATCCACAAATAATGATAGTTTAATTTCTTCCTTTCTTATCCTTATTCCTTTTATTTCTCTCACTTGTCTAATTGCATTGGCTAATGTTTTCAGAACTATATTGAGCAAGAGTGGTGGTAGTGGACATCCTTTCCTTGTTTCTGATTTTAGAGTAAAAGCTTCCAGTTTTTGTCCATTTAGTATGATTTTGGCTGTTGGTTCACCATAGGTAGATTTTTATCAGATTGAGGTAGAGACCATTTATCCCAATTTTCTGTGGGTTTTTTTCTCATCATGAATGCCTGTTGCACTTTATCAAAAGATTTTCTGCATCTATTCAGATGGTTGTGCGATTTTTGTGTTTGGCTCTGGTGGTATGATGTATTACATTGATTTGCATATGGTAAACCATCTCTGCATTCCTGGGATGAATCCTATTTGATCATGGTATATAATCTTCTTGACAGTTTGATGCATTCTGTTTGCTAGTATTTTGTTGAGGATTTTTGCATCTGTGAGACTGGCCTATAGTTTTCTTTTTTGGTTGGGTCTTTTTCTCATTTTGCTATCAGAATAATACTTGCCTCCAGCAACGAGTTAGTAAGAATTGCTTCCCTTTCATTAAGGAGTTTGAGGAGTACTGGCATTAAATCTTCCCTAAATTTCTTGCAGAATTCATCTTTGAATCTATCAGGACTTTGAATCAATCAGGACCTGGACTTTTCTTTGTAAGTTTTAAATTACACTCTAAATTTCCTTAACTGATATTGGGTTATTCAAAATTTTTATATATTCTTGTTTCAGCTTTGGTAATTCATACTTTCCCAGGAATCTGTCCATTTCTTCTGTGTTTTCTATCATTTGTGAGTAAAGATTTTCAAAGTATGTATGGATGATCTTCTGAATTTCCACACGATCTATAGTGATTTCCCCCTTTTTGTTACTTATTGCATGAATTTGAACTTTTTCTTTCCTTTTTTTGATAAGGTTTGCTATGGGCTTATCAATTGTATTTATTCTTTCCAAAAACCAATTCTTCAGTTCATTAATTTTTTGTATTGTTTTCTTTGTCTCAATTGGATTATCTTCTGCTCTGATCTTTATAATTTCCTCCTTTGTATGGGCTTTGGGCTTGACTTACTCTTTTTTTGTTTTCTAGGAGCTTGAGGTGCAGCATTAGGTTGTTTATTTGTGCTCTTTCTGTTTTCCTCAAGTGAGAATTCACCACTGTAAATTTGTCCCTCCAAACTGCTTTCATGCCCCCCCCCCGGTTCTGGTAAGTTGCATTTGCATTTTTGTTTAATTGTAGATATTGTTTAATTTCTTCTTTGATTTTGTCTATGACCCATTCATTGTTCAGGAGGGTGTTATTTAATTTCCACATGTTTATGGAGTTTTTCCAGTTTCCTTTGCCATTAATTTTCAATTTTATTGCACTATGTTCGATAACATGCATGTGATAATTTCAATTCCTTTGCATTTACTTAAGCATGTTCTATGGGATAGAATATCATCTATTTTAGAAAAGATCCTGTGTGCAGCTGAGAAGAATGTGTATTCTGATGTTGATGGGTGGAACATTCTCTAAATGACTACTAAGTCCATTTGTTCACAGGTTTTGTTGAGTCCTGTTACTTCTTTGCTGATTATTTTTGTCTAGTTGATCTATCTGTTTGTGACAATGGGGTATTAATGTCCTGTATTAGAAGTGTGTTATTACTTATTTGATTTTTTGTGTCTATTAATATTTGCCTTATATAGTTGGGTATTCCCATACTTAGTTCATATATATTTATGATTACTATCTCTCCCCCTTGAATGTTTACCTTAACAAGTATAGTGACCTTCTTTATCTCCTTTGATCATTCTGGGTTTTTTTTGTTTTTTTTGTTTTTGGTACCAGAGATTGAACTCATGACCTGGTGCTTGCCAGGCAGGCACTTATGACACTGAGCCAAATCCCCGGCCCTCCTTTGATCATTCTTGGTTTGAAGTTCACATTGTCTGCAAACAGAACAGCTACTCCTACTTTTTTCTGAGTTCCTGTTGCATAGAGTATTGTTTTCCATCCTTTAGCTTTTAGTCTATGAATTTCTTTTTAAGTTAGATGTGCTTCTGGCAGATAGCATATTGTTGGATCCTGTTTCTTAATTCTGCCATTTTTTTTCTTTTGATTGGTGGATTGAGGCTTTTTTTTTTTAAATTGGTGGATTGATGGCTTTAACTGATACGTATTGGTTTGTCTTTGTCATATTATTTTCCTGCAGTTGGTGTCCTACTTTTCCCCTCCGTTTAATTGCTTGCCCTTCTTGGTGGTTTCTTTCTGTTGTTCTTGGAACTGTGGTCATTTTTGTCTGTCTAGAATATCTTTCAGTGCCCCTTATATGTTGGTTTGGTGGTCATGAATTTCTTCTGTTGGTCATGGTACATCAATTTGGGCTGGAATATGTTTACTTTCAGGAATTAAAATAACTTCACTCCAAGCTCTTCTTGACTTGATGGCATGTGTTGAGAAGTCTGTCGTGATTCTGGTGGGTTTTCCTTTATACTGATCTGTTTCTTTTCCCTAACAGCTTTTAATATTCTGTTCTTATACTGGATTTGTGGAATCTTGATTACTATACTTCTGGGTGTAGATTTATCTTGGTTATGGCTAAATGGAGTTCTGTATGCCTCATTCATCTGTATGTCAGATTCTTTTCCCATGCTTGGGAAATTACTTCTGCAGATTTTTTTTTCTTTTTACATCATTTGTGTTGACACTAATTATTTTTATATTATTTTTCTTTGTGTCATCTTGCAGATGTTAAATTGTTATTCCTTGACCTTTTGTTATTTTTAGGAGATCTTTCATTTTATGATTGCTAGTCACAATCCTGTCTTCAAGGTCTGAAAGCCTATCTTCAGTTTCATTCAAGCAGTTTTCTCAGCTTTCAATGGAATTTTTAATTTCCTGGGCTTCTGTCTGAATCTGTTTCATGCATTCTCTTTCTTTCCTGTATTGATCATTCACTGTTTCCATCCTCTTCCTATCATCTTCCATTTTTTAAATCTATCTCTACTGTAGATTTCTTGAGCAAGCCCTTTATAAATGTTGCCATTTCCTTTTTTTACCTGAGAGGTTACTTCTGATTTGATTTGCTCTATGGCCTCATGGATTTGTTTCTTTTCTTTGGTTGTTATCTTTTCAGAAATTTTAGGTACATGATTCAAATTTCTTCTATGTCATTGTTCTGGGCTTATTCTGGATCATTTGGAGGTATGAGATTGCACTTTGCTTTTTCATCTTGTCATTTTCTATTTCAAAAAAATTTGTTTTATTTTGTTGTCTGTGATGATCTTTGTGGGGTTTTGTAGTAGGTAGCTATATCACTAGTATCAAGGCCTCTCTGGGAAGTCTGTTTTTCAGGGGTTTCTTCTGTGTCACTTTGTGTCTGTCCCAAGATCCTACCTTCCCAGTTATTTAAGAGTGGGATATTGGTATCTGTTTGGCTCAGTCCTTGGTCCCTTGGTGTAGGGCTGTGGAGAGGCTATTACCCCAGAACTCCCCAGTATTATTACAAAAGGGAGAACAACTGATCACAACAGATATGACATCCTAGCTAAAGTTGTAAAATTAGCAATAGCAAGAGCATAAAGCACAATTTAGAAACTGACAAACTGTGGTTAACTATTGATTTTATATTTTTGACCATGGGAAGAGAGTCTATATTTATATGACAGAAACGATTGCAAATTAGGAGATTGTATGCAAAATCTTTCCCCTTGGTTAAGTGGTTTTACCCTATGGTGGGGAAATTTGGGGAGGGTAGGGTATCAAACAAACACACGGGGAAGAAAGTAGAAGTAACGCTGGAGGACAAAGGTTGGTGCGTATGGTTGAGAAACAAGACAAAGGGGTAGAAAAGAAAGAATGAAGGAGTGTTCCAGGGATTATCTGAGCTTGGTCTCTGGGTTTGGGAGATGGGATTAGTTTCCTGTGATTGGAGTTCACCCCAGCTGTTTAGAAAAGAGAGGAAAAAACAGGACAGGACAGGACAGGACAGGAAAGGAAAAGAGAAAGAAAGAAAGAAAGAAAGAAAGAAAGAAAGAAAGAAAGAAAGAAAGAAAGAAAGAAAGAAAGAAAGAAAGAAAAAGGAAGGTGAAGAAGAGAAAAAATCAGGAGAAAAGAGCGAGTTCCTGAGTCTTGGATTTTTACCAAGCTGATTGCTGGGCCCATGGAGACCTCAGTCACCTATCGACTTATTATTGTTTCTGTTCCTGTGGACTTTGCACACCGGTCATCTCACCTGTCCATCCTGTGCGCCACAGCTGGGACCCTCCTGTGTCACTGGTGTTCCTCGGGTCCTGGCAGCAGTGAGCGGAGGGGGCGCCCCAGCTCACCTGGGTTCCTGCAGTGGCTGAGAGGTGATGGGAGGGGTCTCTCTCCTCTGCACCCTTCCTGGGCTCAGGTTATTTTTAAAGCAGGTGTCCTTGTAAACAAACACTTGTTAATGGTGCTGTTTGTTACACAACAAAACACTGCCAATGTGCTGGCACCCTGCAAGATATTTCAAGCTTCTCCTATGGCTTTCTTCATTAGAAAGTATTTGCACACTAAATTCTTGGCAAAAGATGGCAGCTTTTCTGATTTTGGAGTGCTCTGAGTCAAGGAAAGCAACCATGAGAAGCAGCAGCAGAGACTGAATCCTTCATCGCTGCCATTTATTGACTCCCTAGTGGTGAGAGCAACTTGCTGCTCCCCCCTCCCCCGGTGCTCCCCCCCCGCTCTTCCCCCGGGGTGGGGCGCTTCCAAGATACCTTACACGTCCACAGTACACTGTGTGGCTGCCTTAGTTTGAGCACTGCTGCCCGGGAAGGAGGTCCATGAGCTATGGTGAAACACCTCCCAAGACAGGTCAGGAAATGATATTCTACAGGCAGCTGCTCTAAAATGTCCTGTAGGTCATCTTTTCATAGCCCAGAAAAGATCACGACGGTGCTGTGATTCCTGTCGGAGGAGGGAAATGGTCCCCACCTCCTGTTCTTAAGAGGCAGAGGCAGGAAAACCATCCTTTGAGATAGAAGTTAGTGCCCAGGGAAAATCGGGGAGCTCTTCTGAGAAGACTCCGAACTCTCCTTTTCTAACTCATTCTCCTTTCCTTCCTACCCTGCCTTGTGCTAAATTGGGAAACTAAACCCCTTTGAGAACACACCAAAAATATTAGGAACCCGAAAGAGCAAATTACTTCTGATGATTTACTCATTAAAACAAAGCCATCTCCAGGAAACCTTGCTCGGCTCTTTCTGCCACAGTTTATATTAAGCTTCATTCCCAAAGCTTTCTACATGTGATCCTGGTCACTACTGCACCACGAACCAATTTCTCCTGAAGTAGTATTCAGAGAGCTCTCTGGGCCTAGGGTACCAGGTCTGAATAATTCTCAGTGTTCAGATCATTTCAGGGAATGCAGTGGGAGCACAGTGCATGTTTAATAAATAAAGAAAAACTTTTCTAGAAGCAGTTTACTCATGCATACGCATACAAACGCATGTGTATAAACATGCATACATGTGTATGTGCGTACTGAGCCTTTCTTGGATTGATATCTTTGACAACAAAAAACTAGTACAATCCTGCATCTGCCAAAGAATGGCATATGTGGAAATACTGTATCCAGATAGAGACCTAAAATGTTAATATGATGTTTTTAAATATCTCTCTGAAGCTTCAAAGCAGAGATCTGAGATGTAAGTGGGTGGCAGAAGTAGGAAAACCAATTGCCACCACGCTGATTTTCAAGAGAGCAAAAATGTATGTGAAATCGTGTTCCAAGTAGTAGAGCAGCCGCAGACACCTGCTCCCCCGGGAAAATGTGTGCTTCCTCAGTAAGACTCGGGGTGCCTTACCGCGTCCCCGTACTGGGGTTGAGCAGCCATGCTGGATAATGCCCTCGCGGCTCAGCGCTACCCACAGTCCCTGAAATCACGAGCATTTTGAAAAGACGAATATTTTTTAAATTGGGCAAAACAAACATAAGGATCCCTACAAACAGCAAGAAAACATGACTGATTTCTATATCAGCACACAATAAAACAATGCCATTTCTGTTTTCGTATAGTACAAATCGAGATGTTTAACATATTTTGCAAGCTTCCCTTATGTAATTAAAGAATCTTCAGTTCTGTTGACATTTAAATTATATTTCATGCTGCTTATGTAATGATGTGTCACTCTTTGTATTGAATTTGAGGCTGTACCAGTTGCGCTAAATCCTTTGTTTCCTGCTTCTCTATTTTTAAATCAGGGAGGCCTGGCCAACCTTTCCCAGCTGCTGGCCCTCTGAGGCCGTGTCTTCAAGTGCACGGTCTTCCTGGATTTGGGAGAGCACCGCTGCGTTGGGGGTGAGTGGAACAAGTGACATGGTAGCCAATCACACTCTCCATCCTTTGCTTCATTATATCTGAGTGTGGACAATTTAAATTGGGCATTGTGGATGGACAGCCACCAAGAGGAAAAGAAAGAGTGCTTTCCCAGGCATTACTGCTCCATTGCGTATTTATTTGTTTGTTTACCACCATTTTCCCAAAGCACAGGCTAATGTTTGATTTGCCTGGAATCTGCTCGGGAATTAACATACTATCTTATGTCAGATCTATGAGGACTGCTGCCATCCGGGCACAAATGTCCTGTCTCCTAAGTGACTCACCTAGGTGGAGGCACCTCATGTTGTCTCTGGGACAGAGACAATGGGATGGTCAGTGGGAACACTTCTCTTTCAAGTCAGGTCCACCTCTCTCTGAGTGGAGCTGCAGGGACAGTCCATGTCTAGCTCTGGAGCACATGCATATTCTTGTAGGGACAATGATTTCAGTGATTGTTGTGAACAATGCCCCTGTGACCCTAAGTGACAATGAAATAGCCAGAAAGACCTCTAGAGATGCCCATGTACTGAATCCCCGGAGTTTGTAGATATGCCACTTTACATAACAAACGAGAATTCTCAGATATCATTAAAGTGACCAATGTTAGGATATAAAGATGACCTTGAATTCTCCATATGATGCAGTTGCTCAGCAGAAGGGGAAGACGAGGAAATGCAAAGTCTTGGCAGCATGCACCTTGGCTCCTCTAAAGATGAAAGGGACAAAGTGACAAGGAAAATGGCCAAGGAGCAGAAAGAGGCTCCTGGGTGTTTTTGGTAAGAAAACATGGGCCCACCCTCACAGCCCCATGGAACAGGATTCTACCAACAATCTCCATGAACAGGAAGGCGGATTCACCCTCAGAGACCCTGAAACCTTGACTTTCCCTCCTGGGACTCCAAGCTAAGGATCCACGTGATCCATGTGCTAACTGGACTTTTCTCCCTCTGGTGTGAGGATTCGGCTCAAGCCTTTGCAGTGAGCTACATTCTTATTTTTCTGTTTTGAGACAGGGTCTGTCTAAGTAATCAAGTTGCCCAGGATGGTCTTGAACCTGCGGTCCTCCTGGATTCTCCCCATGAATCAGACTTCTGACCCAGAGAATCACGCGTGATAAATGCGCGTTGTTCCAAGCCATTTACTTAAAGTTATGTCAGCTGCAGAAAATGAATGCAGAGGTTGCCAACAGATCCTCTGAGTCCCGACACAAGCTGCCCTTCCTGATGTGTGTGGCTGAATTAAGAAGAAAGCCAGTTCATTTTTATGATGGATAAAGAGTCTCCACACCATGGCAAGGATCAAGCCAGCCATTTAATTCTGAGGGTCCAGTGTGACAAGAGCCTCTTGCAGTGGCTGGGGAGGTTCTGCCTTGGGTCTGAAGGAAGTGAAAGCCCTAAGGAGGAGTTCCCCTGGGTGGGACGATTTGGGTTTCACCTTAGGATCTAAGGGTTGGTAAAAGTGAACACACGGAGACTGCCCGGACAAATGGATTGCTTTAGCCTTATCAACTACATTAACAATCACTTGTGAGTCTTTAGTATTAGTAAAACTTGTGTGATACAGAGGCAAACGGTCTCCAAATCAAGAAGAGTAACAACTCCAGAACATGGCCAATCCATGAGCGAAGACTCAACAAGTGTCTGTTGGCATGGAAGGATGAATCCGAATTCTTGCCTTTGTCTAAAACCTAAATCCTGCCCATTTCCTTGTGGGGATGAAGTCAGGGCATAATTCTGATGGACTCTGAGACTGCATTCAAGATGCACCTCCTCAGAGAAGGAGCCAAACCACCCCGGTCCTACGCGCCGAGCAGGCTAGTCCGCGCTGAGCTCTGGTTGCGTGGATTAGTCACTTCTCAGTTCTTACACTATTAACTCCATCCTGCTATGGATTGCTTTGTTTCTGAGTAAAAAAGCACCCCCATTTTCCTCTTTCCCTCTCCAGAGGAGCCAACCTCCTTGATAGAAGGAACTAGATTACAGGGGATAGGACTGAGGCTGCGAGAGCTCAGCAAGCCTGGTTTGTCACTTAATGTATGCACAGAAGTTAGCAAGCCTCAGGGCATTTTGGTTGCCTTCTTTGTAATACGGAAATAAGAGTTTATAACCCTCTTCCTGGGTTTTTGTGGGGATTCTATTCATTTTCATGTATAAAATACTTAAATTGGTTCCTGGCACAAAATAAGTGCTCACTGAATATTAGGCACATGTTTGATTTTCCAGCATAACTCCTATCGGTGACTAGAAGATATTAGATATTTAGTAAAAAATGTTAAACCTTGGTTATTAAAAAGAGAGGAGAAAGGTGATGAAAGATATGCAAACCTCCAACTATTTTTATGATTGTATGAGTCACATTCCCCGGGCTGAGGCAAAATACCTGACGCCCTCAAATTAAAGGAAGAGAGGTGTATTTTGCCTCAGGTCTCAGATGATCGAGGGCAGGACTGGCTGCCTCCAACACACAGCCGGTATGGTGGGAGGGTCGGGCCGTAGGGCGGGCACGCTGCTCCCCTGGTGGCAGCAAAGGAAAGTGACAGAAGGGAAGAGACGCTGGATGATGGGCCATGAGAATACGCCCATCTAGTGGCCCATCCTCCAGCCCAGCCCCGCCTCCTGACAGCACAGGTATGCACTCATGGGCCAATCCACGGATGAATCTAGTCCCCCAGTGATGTAATCACATTTTAAAAGTCCTCACTCTGAACACCTGAGACTCTGGCGGGATAGGTTAGATCTCCTGCATCCTAAAATAATTTTCCATTTTTACCACTCAATTTTGATGGATTGATAAAGTCAAAACAGTGCCCTAATAATCCATAGAGCCCTGACACGGTTCAGATTTCACATTAGGCCCTGGGTGACCTCTAGTAAGTCATTCAAGCATTGTGAATCACTGTCTGCACAGCTCTCTGTTAAGCATGGACTACCACTGCACTCAATGTGGCCATTTCAACTTCAAAATGAAGAGATTAGAATCCATGACTCAAGCCCTGATTTGCTACCTTCAGTAGCTTTATACTCTACCTCAGTGAGGAAACTAAAACCATCTCATGTGATCTTTTTCCAATTTCCATCATCTTCGATTTTCTGCCACATGGACAAACACATCAAAATGCATTCTTATGTCACATCCCTCCTTTGCCAGAGGAAAAGAAATTTTTCCTTCTCATCAGTCCTAACCTCCTTCCCATACTCTTGATCTCCCTCCTTCCCATTCCCCCTAAGGCATGGAAGCACCACTAGGAAATCAGTCAACTTTAACTGTTCACCGCCTGTTGCTCCAAATCCTGCTTCTCCAAATCGGCCCTCACAGAACACTGCAGTCTCATGCTCTGGAAACACTGCTTAAACTCTTCTTATTCAAAACATTCTCCTTGGATCTTACATGTCTTCCATCCAACATCTAGTAGCAATTATCTTTCACCCAAAGCCGTCATTTCCTTTCTTTAATTGGATTTGCTTACTAAGGTAGCAACTGATCTCCCCATTCCTACCTGCATTTCCCCATCTGCGTCCTTATCAAGCTGCATCTCTTCACGGTGTCTGACATGGTGATTATGGCTCCTCACCACTCCCAGCTTGGTCATTTCTGTGACTTCTTCGTACTGTGGTTTCCTTCCTCCATGTGTGCTGCTTCGGGGTCTCTCTCCTTGGCCTCTGCTCTCTTTCCAAGTGATGGTTTTCTCTATGCAATCTGTCTGCTTATCTTCCTTTGTGAGCATCCTGGTAGCAGGGGTAGTAGAGATGCTTCAAAGGGGCAAAGGCAGAGAGGAAGACTTCACCCTGTCTATTGCCATGACTCATGGAATGAGCACACATCTCTAAAACCAGGTAAAAATGAGTTTCGTTCTACTTTGTGAAGCCTCCACTCAGCAAATGTCAACTAATACCACACTCCAGAATAATGTTCCATCACACTGAGCATAACTGGGAAAGGGAAGGACATTTTGGTGAGAACCCCCAAGTGTACCATCACCTCTCACTCCAGCTACAGTCAGCACAGATCATTGGCTCATTCTCCAGTGAGCCCATGAAAGTGCCCAGAAGGAGAAGGGTCACACTGGAATATCTGGAACAACCAGAGCAACCCAACAGCAGATTGTGCTGGCACCAAGCAAGGGAAGTCTTTCTTGCCCTCTTCTCATCTTTTGCACAAAGTGTGGAAGGATGGAAATTTTAAATTAAAATACCAACCTGAAATTTCAGTTATTATTAAAGATCAGATACTTTAATTACAGAAATGAGGCTCTTGAGAAATGGAAGCATAAAAGGGCCAATACTTGCTGTCTATCAAGGCCAGCTGTCCAGTGCATGAATACATAGACTTCTGAAGTTATGAGCACCAAATTCATAATCCCAACACCGGGCCATGTATCTCTGCCTGGATGCCTCACACCCCACTCAAATCACCCTCTCACACACACCTTCCTAGTTCTATGCTTTCCTCATCTTGACATCATACTTGAAGCTCTTACGTAGGTCAGTATTCCCAAGAGCAGGGCCAACCGCTAAGCACACCCTGCTCTGTACACTCTACCCTTGTCACTGCACTAATTTATGTCTCTGCTATTCTTCCTCTGGTCCTCTAGAATAATTTGTCCCTGTGACCTTGATGTCACAACTCTATTTCAGATACACTGAGTCACTTCATTGGCGATAGTTACTGAAAATAGAAATAAGACAGTATTAAGACCTTCATTGATTTCTCATCACCTAAGGATTCCATTTGTGTTCCTTAGAAGAATAACCTGTCCTTTTACAGCTCTCCCATTTTCACCCAGACCTATAAGGTGTTTCCGGTTGTGCACTTGAGCTGGGCAGAGACCACTGTGCGCTCTTGCTTCCCCAAACACGGGCACCCGGACTCGGCTGAGTGGCAGCCATCCCACGAGCAAAGCCCAAAACGTCCTCTCACCAGCCTACACCACACCACTACACTCTTCATCCTAAAAATCAACTTTTTTCAGGAAACCAGCTCTGCTACTGCTCTTTCATATGGTCTGTGGTGAACCTAAGGCATGTGCACCACAGCAGACAAATCCGCCAAGCACCAAGTATCAGACACTTGGGTTTAATTTCAGTATTGGCGCTTGGTGATAAATCAGTGGGTTTGGGGTTCCAGTTTGGGTACTAGGTCTCTAAAAGTTTCAGCATCACTGGACCACCGGCCTACGCCTCACTTCTCTTACGTGTGCTTTGACACAGATCTCTCTTCTGCGTAGACTGCCACACACCCTACTTTTCTGTTTACTTATGTCTCTTTGCTCAATTCATTTCATTCATCCATGTAACTCTAAACTCCATTCTGACAAGGTACATTTTTTTTTTTGACAAGCTACATTTCTTTCATCACACTTTTTCATTTACCCTTCCAACCAAAATTATGACAGGGTTTGTTCCTTATTTACAAATAGGGAAATAGTCCTGGACACCATAAACAACCTACTAAAGACCACTGAATCAAGCATCCTAGGAACTTGTATGATGTCTGCATGGTCCAGGATTCGTATGCAGCCAACTGACTCACCCTGGCATCTGAACCTAAAGGTAGGAGGTGTCACCAAATTATACCTCAATATCTAAAAATTTATAAACTCATTGTAGTGAAAGACACATCGCCATTACCTCCACTAAATATTCTCTCTCTTCATCTCTTCACCCTTGCTGCTTTCTGGAAGTCCTCTGTCCTGGAAGTCCTCTGTGCTGAGTGTCTTTTGGAGGTGTGATAAACAACAGTGACTGGCAAGGGCCATCCAATAGAAACCCCACCTCCTGAGCACATGACAATGTCCTCATCAATTTTAATCACTGGACCTGGCACTGTCAAACTTCTAGCCCTTGCCCAATGTCAAAATACCTGTGAAAGGTAAATGTTTTCAATGGATATTGAGGCAGGTGCAAAGGGCTATTTAAGACACTCACAAAAGAGAACTTCCGGAGTTCCTTCCGGAAAGTGGCGAGATGTGGGACAAGTGTGTTGAAAGTGAGGGGGAGGGGAGTATCTTGACGGGGGTCCATAGCAATGTGTCTTTTACTGCATTATTTTTTAATTTAAATACTCACTGTATTTTTTGGGCACATCTTGTGTATATGAAACAAGACACGGAATACCAGAGAACATGAATGGGAATTTCCTCCAGCCCAGAACAGCAGAAAGAAAAGAGTCTGTTACAGTGAGAAAACAATAGGGGTCAAGGTTGTCCTGAGATGTGGCAAAGGATCATGGTACCTTCGAGAGTGCTGTTGTTGGGGTCACCGTATCTATTTTAGTGCAGCTTGGTGTTAGGTAGAGAAGGGTTTAAATCACTGGACAGCTTGTACCAGCTTCAACGCAACTCCAGTGCCAACTGGAGACTTCTTGCCTGAGACACCATTGTCTGTCAGACTGAATCAGAGTATGTTTTCCCCAGGAAGGCAGCAAGCTTCTGGCACCACAAGTGAACTGTTCTTTTGGTTCCAACTTACTCATTTGCGCCTCCATCTCATAAATTAGAAAATACTGTGTTGCATTAGTAATGGCAGCATTAGCAGAAGTGCCCCCCCATTTTATCTCTACAATATTTGAGATAGCAAATCATGCTTTGTTTCTTGCTACCTTTTTTTCTACTCCTTCTCTCCTATCTAGGCAAGATGTAGTATCTGAGCTTAATGTCCCAGGGAGAAACAGGGAAGGTTAGAAATCTTTTCAGTCAGTAGATAAGGAAGCCATAGAAAGAGTGAGCAGCCTATCACAGCTCACCTCCTGGACTGGGGTCCTGAGAACAGAAAGGTCTTGGTATCTGCTTCCCAGAACTATCCCTCGGGGCAGGCGAGACCCCTAAGGGAGAAGGTTTTATCCTATGAGCCCCAGTCTCCTAATCCTGCAGAAATAGGATTGGAAGAGGCCTAGGTTAAAATTCTCCCACCTCAATCACAACCAGGACATAAACAAGTAGGACTACAGGACAGCAGACCCCTTGTGGTGTTCAAGCCACCTTGCAGGCCCAAGGGCCAAAGATGAAGCTGCCCTGTCCAGACCAGGCAGCCAGATTCAGGCCTTGTGACTCACCCTGGAGTGTGAGCATGCCAAGGAGCCCTAAGCTTCCGTTACCCTGCAGGTAAGCAGAAGAGGACAGAACTGACGATACGTTAGTGGAAGTGTGGACAATCATACTTACTGCAGAATAAGCAACGATAACCATGACATACACTGGACAATTTTTAGACACTTGATTGACAGTGACATCCAAAGCTCCTCTCTATGCGGAAAGTTGGGAAATTCCCTACACCTTACAGTTGTGTCAGGCATCACACTGTGGGATACACTGCACAGAGAGTCACTCGATGAAGGAAAAGAGAGGGACTTCTGTATCTGAGTCCTTCTCTCAAAGTCTCCTCTTCCTGCTCTTTCATTTTTAAGAAAATCATAAAGATGCTATATGGGAGGAGATCACTGGAACTCTTGGTCCTTAATGTAGCTTTCGAAGCAAACATGCTGGTGCCATCAGCTTTTGCACCTAGATTTCCAAACATCACATTTTCCATGCCATGTCAGGACTGCATGTGAGCTCTATCGGAGTCCGCTAGTCCTCAACAGTCTGCTAAACATGTGGAAAGACCTTGGTCTTTGCCCAGTGCTTTGCTCTTGAATCACTGTTGAAGCAAAGAAAAGTCGCATTAAATGCAGACACACAGTGCATAACCTTATTCTAATCAGCCCGGGGTCCTCCGCATGGTTCCTCTGCATGATCTACAGGCAGCAAAAATGCATTCTTGGGGGTCTCAAGGGAGCCAGCTTCAAGGCAGCGAGAAACAGGGAGAAATAAGAGAGAAACACCCAGTCCTACAACCGGGAGCCCTGCACTTCTAACGTCCTTTCACGCTTAACAGTCATTAAACAATTCTTCTTTTCAGCAAGAATAGTTTATTTCTAAGCTAAAACACAGCAGAGAGAACTTATATCACAGTCCTCTACTCCACATTCATATCTGTCATGTGATGGGAGCGCCAGCCCAGGCCAAGTCTGGAGCGAGTGTTATCTAACCTAAAAACTGCCCACAATCTAAAATATACTGCTTCAGTTTATGAATGGAAAACTGGGCATCAGAGAAACTTCCAGTTAGAGACAGAGCTGGAGGCTTAACTCAGATCCGCCAAACTCTATTAGTACATCCCTCCTGCGTTCCCACACAGCTCTGCTTCTTCCCATTAGCCCAGGCCAAGTGATGCTTGACGGGCTATTAAACGATCTCATGTGCTTTTGGGGCCACTCCACAGTCAGAAGGATCTTCTAAAAATACAACTTAGATCATGTCGCTTCACTGCTTCAGATACACTTCCTACCACAAACAGGATGGATTTCTCACACACAGAATCAAACCAAATTCATTCCAGAGCCCACGCGTGGTCGGTTCTCCTTGCCTGCTTGGCTCCCGGCATCCAGCCCTTCTTTCTGTTTCTCTGAGCTCCCCTTGCTCCCTCAGGGCCTCAGCCTCTGTCTTTTGCTTAGAACTTCCTTCTCATGGATCCCAGAGTGGCTGGCACCTCCCTTCCGAGAGTGCTGGTCGAGGTATTCATGCTTCTTGTTTGCAGAACCCTGGTACAGCATGAGGGACCTCGTCTCTCACTCTTTGTTCTGTCCCCACTGCATGCACCACGCCGACACACACTAGGTCCCCGAGACATAGTGCTTGCGGAGTTAATTTGCTCTGACGGGTTGGGGATCCCAGTCCAGACATCTGAAATCCAAAATGCTCTGAAACCCAAAACTCTTTCAATGCTGATGTGATGCCAAAGGTGGATGATTCCATGTTATAAAAAATCAATAAAAATATGCAAGATTTCCTTCCGGTTATTTACAGGGTATGTTTGGGTCCTATTCCCCAGATTTGTCATTATGTATATGTAAACATTCCCCGATTCTAAAAAATCCCAAACATTTATTCTCCCACATATTTTAGAGATGGTATATCTAAGCTGTACTAGAAAAATTCAAAACGTTAAACCACTATCCCTTCCCTGGCGAGTAATATATGTTTAGCATTCACAAATGATTGAAGGTTAATATTGGCATCGTCTGATTTTCCCATTTTCATAGCTAACACACAATTGTAAATATCATATAAACTTCGGGCTAAGTGGGCTGAGTTAGGCAGGTACCCTTGAACCTCTCAAGACGAAGCTTTGGGAATTTTGGCCGATAGAAGCATACTTTCACAGAGTTTAAGAGAAATCACTTCAACTTTTTAGGTGACAATGCATCTGAATTCACAGAAAATCAAATTATGTAGTTACTGCTTTTATAAAGTAAGAATTCACACTCCTCTTTATAGAGTCAATCCCAAATTTTAAAAGAATTCCTCCAGTAAATATGACATATATATATATATATATATATATATATATATATGACATATATATATATATACATATAATATAATGTTAATTAACAGCCTCATGAGGCAGATATTATCCTGTTTTACATAAAGGTGTCAATGACATACTAGCAAGGTCACAGAATTAATTAATTTTGAATAGTATGCTGTCCCCAACCCACCCATTACTCCACATGCAGTGTTTTCTACTTCAAAAAATGTGTCTTTCTGATGTAATACTAATTAAATTCTTTCATCCCATCATCAAATATGCTTCTGGCACTTATTATACACCGGATCCAGGCTGCAAAATGGATAATACAGTGTTTCTACATCCAAGCACTCCCCTGAGAAGACCAAGTCCTCCAGGAAGACATAGGTCAGAACACAACCTCAGACTTTTAGTGACCGGAATATATTTCTCCAATTTCTGTGGTGGTTTTCCTCCATCATTGGAGTATGCAAGGGCAGCTATTTAAGTGGCTTTCAAACATGCTTCTTGAGAACCAGTCACCTCCAACTTCAAATAAATACCAATAAAGAGTGAAGTTCTTTTGTAGCTTTCAGGATGGCAAATGGCATCTTCAGAACAGCCCATTTCCTCTCAAGTGAACATTCTCACTGCCTGATATTTAGGCTCCAATAAAAACATAACCTAGTGGTCAGAGGAAAACCACATTTGCTAAAAACTGTACATTTTATGACTCTAATACAGTGAGGTTAGTGCATTTATTGTCAATTTTTCTGAAACCTAATAACATGATGATTACACAAACACAGGATGATTTGGGGAGAATAAAGATTTTTAAAAGTATCCCTTTGGAAAATGAGAAGGATCTTATTGACATAATATCTCCCTGGAGACTGGTATGGAATTTTCATGCAGAAAACATTTTATGTAGTAAAAATGGAGTGCATTGGTTTCCTTGGAAACAAATCCTTTCACCTTGATTGCACAGAATTAAGCAAAAAAAAAATGTAGTAATTAAACCTAGAACCCACCTATTTTAAATGAGTGAAATTTTAAAACACATGCTATTATTAGAAATAATATGCAATAAAACTCACAGCTCAGTTGCGGTCAAACAAATCCCTACATGACTTAAAAGTGAAATACTGCCATAGAATGATCTGAAAACTCTTACATTTGAACAGCGTAGAAAATTCCCTAATTAAATTCATTCTCTGAGTATAATAATCTTCTGTCATAAAGAAAGTCAAGAAAAGTATGAGCTATTAAAAAATTTCATAATGAGAAAGTATTGTGATGCCAGTAATCTCAAGCCAGTATCATCTCCTGGAAATAGAACATTTTCTAAAGGAAACAAAATCTATTTTCTTTATTAAGATGGGGCCCTAGAATCAACCTCTTGAATACAATGGAAAAGTCAGGTAGTTTCTTCTTTTAAATTATATTCTATTTTTCAGATAAAATTCTAAACATTGATAGAGCATTAAGCAGATTAAGGCTAATTCTGAAATTAGTTATGACTAATACTAGTGTTAAAATTATTCCTTTGGCAAAGTTAATGATATACTTGAATTCTATACTTTATTTAATTTCTATGTTTTATTTAAATTCGGGAATAAAAATGTGACAAAAATACATCCATGTTTCCTTTTTTGGTTCAAATTTTATTTAATACAATGACTTAGATTAGTTTTGAACATCATATCCTGTCTTCAAATTTGAAATCACCAAGAAATGTCTCTATTGTGCAAAGAGAGTTATCTCTTATAGATTTTTATTTTGAAATAATTTTAAACCAAGAAAAATCACAAAAATAGTTGAGCTTGTCATTTACACTTCACTCTTCACAGACATCCTCCCTCCAGTGTTCACATCATGCATTTCCGTATCACAATTATCAACACTAAAAAACTTAACATGCTATTAGTAGCTAAACTACAGCTTTTGTTAACATTTACCAGGCTTTCCATCAGTGTCCTGTCCGGTTCCATGACGCAATCCAAAGTGTCAGATTTCATTTAGTTCGAAGTTTGCTTTCTCACCACAGGCTGCGAGAATCCTGGCTTTCTTTGTCTTTCATGATCCTAATACCCTGGAGGGAGCCTCTCAGGGGTCGTGGGGGCGTCCTCACAAGTGCAAGGGTTCACTTATGCTCTCTGTACCTTCCAGGGTGTCCCCGATGTCTGATACCTTCATCACACAGTATTTAAATTATCAGCACCGCTTTTTCTTCCCTCCCTGGCCTCTTAGACAACAAGCTCCTGAAAAGTAGCCTTGTTACTTAACACGGCGCAAATACCTAAGAGGCACCATTTGGGGACCATGTCCCCCAGAAGTTCAGTGTCAGAACTGAGAGCCCCGATTCATCTATCAATGGTATTCAGGGATGAGAACTCCATCAAGCACCCGGGATCAGATGAGGTCAAGAGGGTGAAGACGGCAGGACAAAGCTGTCCTAGTCCCCATGGCAAGCAGGTCCGGCAGCACGCCCTTGGGCCGCCCATCCTCCACAACCACGGGCCAAAGAAATTCCAACCTCTATAAATCACTATTAAAGCGATAGAAAATGAACTAAGACCCGAGGACTCAGGGGAAGACTGAATACATCCTCGATGGATGAGTGGCTGGACACATTGGTAAGGCACAGGACCGGCCCTCAAGTTCAGCCCGGAGGGATTCCAATCACCAGAGACATACAGTGGAACAACACACAGAGGGTCAAGGGTAGGCCCTGCTGGAAAGCCACGTGGCCACGGCAGTCATCTTGCCTTCCTGGTATTCAGGTTCCCCATTACATTAACTGATTAGAGGATCCAAAGGGCGCCTTTCAACAGTGCATCCCATCATTTTAACAGCCTTCCAGACACTGAAATACCAGTGCCACACACTCTTAAAGGTGTCCAACTGAGTTGGCTTCATAAGCAAGTACACGTGTCCTTTCCAACATTAGAACTTTTATATTTCATCTCAACTGCATTGGTACAAAATTAGATCTCATCTCATATCATTGTCAATCTGTCAGCTCTTCAGAACTCACCACATAAAACGATCATTTTCCATTTCTGCTGTGGCAAAAGTCAGCACGGAATTACATTTATACCTCGTAACCACTGCGTTACCCAAGCTGACGTTGTGAAGCACAGCACCTTGTGAGAGACAGATCCATAATTTGGAAAATAAAATTAACTGCTTCATGGTGTCATGCAGACCTATTTCAGGGCAGAGAAGGTCTCTTAAAACTCGCCAAGGAAAACAGTACCTTGCATTTGCTTTGTGTTTCATACTTCGAAAGAACTGCCATAATTACCTCTTCGTGTATAGCTTGTGTGTCTGATTTATTTCACTTAACATTGTGGTTTCAAGGTGCATCCACGCTCCAAAATGGACGCCTTCTTCACAGCAGAGCGCGCTCCACTGTGTGTAAACAGTACCTTTCCTGACTCAGGTCTTCTTGTTTTTGTCATAGCTGTGCTGTAATAACCCAGAGAAGCACACAGAGCGAGGAGAATCTTTACGTGACACAGCCACAGGTCAGTTCCTCTTGGTCACAAGCATGTGAGTAAGTGCGACCTGGCATTCGGAGGGGTGCGCTGTTGTTGGTTTAAAGGTGCTCACAATGTAACGGCTATAAGGACAGCACGCTGGTCTCTCACACAATGAGTTGATGTAATTGATGGTGAGGAGAGAGAAAGTGTCTACGTATTTAATGGCAATACTTACTGGTTTAAGAGAAACAGAATGACATTAAAGCCTTTGGAGAAAAGGAAAAGGAAGAAAAGGGAAGGAACAGGAGGAAGAGGAAGAAGGAAAGAAGGGAGGAGCAGGGAGCTGGGAGGAGGGAGACTAATCTCCCACCTGTATCCCATTATCACACTCAAAAGATCAAAGGTGAAGCTGCTGTGCAAATATCTGAAAGAGCCCGTGGACAAGGGCTCAGGAAGCCAAGGGAGCAGGGTACACAGGCACTTGAGGGGCGAGCCCTCGAATTGGGGCCCCGAATGCGATACCTCCACCCTTTCATTCCCAGCCAGAGTGCTCAGCCATCCGACACACTGCACTCCTCGGCGTTCAGGGCAGCCCCAAGCTGTCTGCTGCCTTCTCTTGGTAAACTCGCCACCCAGCTCGGGGTGCAGCTGGGGGCAGAGGGGCAGAGCACTCGCCTGGCAGGTGCAAGGCTCTGGGACCCATCTTCAGCACCACAAACAACAGCAACGATGACGACGACAAAATCAGTGCTGTCCTCATAAAAAAGAATTAGAATTTCATTGTGTCACAAAGTAAAGTGTATTCATTAATGTGTGGGAAAACAGCTGCCTTTTCAAATGCCAAAGTATAATGCGCTGGGTAGCCAGAAAGGAAAAGAAAATGGAAATAGATAAATCATCAAAGCATAGAGCTCTCGAGCTGCTCCCCCTAAAACTCTAGACCATCTGACCTCGTGTCCATAAAGTATATCACAGCGTTCCTACTTTAACCCCCAAATGAAAGGCACCTACAGTACAGCACACACTTCCAAAACACACTCACCCCGCCATCCCTGCCACTTCTGAAGCAGCTCTGGCACGCTGCTTCCTGAGGTCCTCAGCTGTGCCCTCCTGGCTGCAGCAGTCCTCGCAGTTGTTTCGGGACTTGTGCTTTTCATGTCACTGCAAGTCTGGGGAGACCCAGAAATTCCACAGGGCAGACCCAGTGACCGAGGTGGCTGAGGGCAGCGTCGCATTTCACAAACCTGCCCTTCTGCTGCATTTTGCTCGACAGCAGCATTCACCATATTTTTTAAATCATGCTTTTAAATCATTCTTTGACACTCAGGAAAGAGCACTTCGAGCACTGCTTCAGAAAGTGCCAAGACATTGGGATAAAGGTGCCGGAAGGAGAATTCGTCAGAGGGGCATTAATGATGCTGTGTCTTTTAATACAGTGAATTATTTAAGTTTAAACCCCACCATATATTCTGATCACCCTTTGTATTTCCATTACTGTATGCATTAATTTTTGGATTCTATGTGTTATTCCATAATAACAGAAATCTTTGCAGCAGAGCTCACTCCACTGTGTGTAAATAGCACCTAAGTCAAAATATCAAAGTAAATCTCAGGGCTGGGGATTTAGCATAAGCGCCTGCCTGGCAAGCGTGAGGTCATGAGTTTGATTCCTGGTACCAAAAAAAAAAAAAATGTTGACAGAATAAATCTCAAAAAATAAGAAACAGTTATGCTTTAGTTCTATCTCTTATTTATGTGTGTGTGTAGAGAATCCATGTTCTTTGAGGATGAGTGTGAAAGACAAAAGCAGCTGCCATAACAATAAAAATCATAGCAAGTGAATTCTCACCATGTCCAGCCAGCATTCCAAGTGTTGTGCATGTATTAGTGTAAAAACATTCTCAGTAAGTCTGCGAGCTATGTATCAGTATTATTCCATTTGCCATGTTTTAAAAAACACAAAAGCTTAAGGACCTCGGTATCTGCCTCGGGATTCTGTCATTAGTAGTAGCACTAGGACTGTAACCCAGGTCTTGTGATTGTGAGGTCACGACGCAGAACCTGGAGATCATCTTGTAAAGACAGAAAGGAAGCAGGGGAGGAGGAAGGCAGAGGGAAGAGCGAGATGAGGGAGACAGACCAGCCAGGGAGAGAGGGGCAGAACCAAACCGGAGGATGAAAGGGAAGTAGGAAAAAACATGAGTGGTAGACTTGTCTCATTCAAGTTTAACATGACAAATTCCTTCTCTCAAACAACCATAAACGGAACTGCTGTTACTGCAAAGACTTATAAAAACGAGGAACACTGGCAGGTTTGTGTCCGAAAGCCGGGGAGGAGGAGCAGGCAGATGAAGACCACTCCAGGTCTACTCTGCAGCCACCTGGCCATACTGTGCTGGCCGCTGGCCGTTCCCCTAGCCTAAGGGAGGAGAAAGCACAGAAGGGAGCTTTTCTACCTCAGCACCTAACTGGATGCGGTCAGGAGCACTCACCGCCTTTCCTAGCAGCAGCGGTTCAAGGCAGCCCCCGTGTCCACTTCCTAATCACAGCCAGGAAACAAGTGCAGCCCCTTCAAGGATCTTCCAGCACCTGGGCCTGGCACAGCCAGGGTCCTGAGGTCTGGCTCCCCCCGCAGCTGGCAGCTCCGAGTCACCCCCTCCACCTTCCCTCCCGCCGCTGCTCTCCAGCCCCACAAACTCGGTTATTTCTCCAAATTACCCCATTCTTGCCCAACCCAATCCTCCTTTTTCTTCCCATCAGTCAAATCCTACCATGTCCCAACGTCCCAGTTAATGCTCCCCCAGCACTGCACTGCCCCCCTCTCCCAGTCTGCCTGCAGACCTGCACTTTCTGTCTCTGAATTCTCTTCTGACCCTGCCCGAAGTTGTCTTTACACATCTGCTTCCTTCCTGAATCGTCCACTTGCAAGGCGTGGTATCTTGCGTCCTCAGCATAACCTCACCCCAACCTTGAGGTAGCAGGGCCCCAATCTCTCTCTACAGAACTCGTGGTATTTCAAAGACTGATCTATTTTAGATAACGGAAAAGAAGATTTTACATAAGTATCCGATTGATGCCCACAATGTATGATACCTGACCATCACTGGGCACATGCATAGACGCTAGGCTAGCAACGTAGCGTATGATAACAAGTGAGGCAGACTCCAGAGGAAACAGGAGGGAAATAAACAGTTTTGCCACGATGCCTACGGAGGCCCCACACTCGATTGCCTGGGGAAGTCCACAGAGGCAGAAATGAGAAAAGCCAGAATGGGGTCGGTACAGGACGCACACGGGGGCCCTGGCCCTTTGTGAGGTGGTGCCATCCGTCATGAGCTGGGCACAGCCATCGCCACTGTGCCGGGCACCGACACACTCTGCTGGGAGATTTGGATTTGATGGGAAATCATGCAAGTTTTAAATCGTGCCAGGAATTTTTTTAGCTTTTGTTTTTTAAATAAAGCAGTATATGGACAAATAAATCCTATTTGTGTGCTGAATGCAGGCTGGGGCTGCAGCACGGGCCATTGGCCCCCTGAAATGGTGAAATATTCGGGATGGAAACAGAGATTTGCGACATCTTGTGTAAGGCATGGTGAGTTTTTCTCTAGTTCTTGTCATTACTACTGTCTAGAGGGGGAAGGATAAGTGAGAAGGGGAAGGTGCCCCAGCCACTCTCAAGCCAAACCTGGGGTCTAGGCCAGTGGTGGCAAGCCTATGACACACATGCCACAGTGGGCTATTTGTACCATTGGAAGTTCTAAAAAGTTTGCCATCACTGATAGGCCAAAGATCCAAACGGAAGCGGAGGAGGGGCTCAGCTGTACATCCAGGGCATCAGTCAACTTGGAGGAGGACTTGGAAAGTCAGAGCTGGGGATCATGTTGTCTGCTTTGGTTATGGCTTGTGTGTAGATGTGCCCTCAAAGCCTCATGTGGTCAAAGGTGGTGCTTTTTCAGGGGTGGCTGACTCCAGAGTGTGCCATGCTTGGCTTACGGGTGTGTGGTCACCAAATGAGTCCACCGATTGGTTTGGGTGGGTATGGATAGTGGGAGGACCCACCTTAGTGCGAGTGTTACCCAGGCTAAGGGTGTGTAGCCTGGGCAGAATGTAAGAGACGGAAGGAGAGGTGCTGCTGGTGCTTGCTGTTTGCTGATTTTGCTGCTTTCTGCCTTCCATGAACTGTTTCTCCTCTGTGACACCCCTATGCCATGTCACTCCACATGGGAGCCTGCCAGTTATGGACTGAAACCTCTACAAACGGTTAGCTAAATAAACCTACCCTCCGCTAGCTTACAGTGTTGGGTATTTTGTCTCAGCAAAGAAAAAAAAGTAACTAAGACAACTTCTTTGCTTCTTTTGCAAAGAACTGAGACGTGAAGGAATGACACAGAGATGAAATCCAGTTACTGATTGATTTGTTTCTTAATGCTGTGGTAACAAAGGACCACAAACGAGGTAACTGACAAAACAGGAATGTATTATCCCACAGTCTGAACTCAAGCGGGGCTCTTCCCCGCTGAGAGCTCAAGGAAGGGAGGATCTGCAGCCTGTTTCTCCCTCAGCTTCCTGTAATGTCAGTAGTTTCTTGGCTCACAGGTGGCATTCGCACTACCTCGTTGCCTTCCCTCTGTGTGTGCTAGGGTTGGGACGCTGTTCAGTGGTATCACCCCGAAAGACTGGAGAGTTAGTCCCCAGGAAGTGCCTCTGCTTTTAAGAGGTGGTGTCCAGGGAGAGGTCTTGAGACCATCAGTGTGGCACTGCACAGGAATCCCTGGAGTTCTCCGGAGAGGGCTGCTATAAAAGGAACAAGCTTGGTCTCCCCCTTTCTTTCTGCTCCTGGCTTAAGATATTGTCACTTGCTCCATCTTGCAACTTGCGGTCTTCAGTGTGAGCAGAGGGTCTGGGGAAGCCTGCACAATACCATTTGGACCTTGCACTTGGGACTCAATAAACCTCTTCTTTCCATAAGTACCCTGTGTCAGGTACTTCATTATAGTGACAAAGATGCGAGGAGCAGGACGCCAACATCCTGTGCAGAAGCACAGTCAGCTCGTGACTGCAGTGGCCTCCACGGTCCAGCAACCCTCTGCTAGGCAGGGATCCAGCAGAAGCTTGTGCCAAGCTTGGGAACTGGGAATTGAGGCTGTAATAACGGTGATGAGGCAGAGTCATGGGATTTCACTGCTCTTGCTTTCTGCTTTGGTTTTAGAGAACGCTGGAGATAATATTATTTTCCATCAGAAAGAAGCGTATACATTATTTTCTTCCCTGTTTTCGGAGGATACACTGTTACCTGTGGATGTAGCCAGCTGCACAAACAGCCGTTCGGTGGGTCCCATCTCAAGGCAAAATCCTTAAAATGTCAGGTCACCTGACTGTATAGGACTAAATGGACCAAAAGCCACCAAACAGCTGGCCGAAATCACAATGGAAAATACACTGCCGAGATTCTGCTAATACAGGGATTCCTGTAAGGAGGTCTTTGAAGTGAGCTTCCTACAACGAACTCCTGACTCCTCTACGCGCCCCGCCCCCAGATTCCAACCACTTTGGAATTCAGCCAAACACAGAGAGGGTCCAGAGCCCAGTGGGCCCCCAGCTGGGTGTGTGGCGATTACAAAGGTCTGCCCCAGACTCCTGTGTCTCCCGGAGGCTCTTCTGACGTTCAATCTTGGAAATGTCACCTCGATTCTCTGACATGTTTTGCTGCTTGTGAAATGAAGAAGTTCAGCATTAAAAACATGAGAAGGTGATACAGTAGAAAAGAGAATTAGCCTTTCCTGTGGGACTCCGGGAAAGCTTCAGCAAAAAGGGAGCTGTTTTGAAAAAAAACGCACTTAGGAAGTTACCAAAAAAAAAAAAAAAAAAAAAAAGGAGACGAATATTCCAGGCAAAAGAAAAAAAGCCTGTGAAATAGTAAACAAGAAAGAAAAGACAGGACACCTCAGGACAAGCAAAGTCTGTTTACTCAAATCTTAAATGCCACCAACTGTAACCCACCCACGACATAACAGTTGTGGATTTGGGGTGGGGGAAGAAAAAGCATTAACACCCATCTGTAACCTGTCCTGTGACTCCTCCTCTTCAACAGTCGTGATGTATACAAAGAAAACTGTCAGAGTAGCAAAGGAGCATTCGATGACTATAAATTCTTTCGGTGATATTTTATCTATTGAAGGTTGTCAGCGACGTTCTCAGCTTATCAGAGAAAAGTGACAATCACTGTGCATATAGCTCCATATCAGAGGCTGAGAATTGCTTACCCAAAGACTTCAGAAAGCAGTCAGAGCCTTGGGGACCTAAAAATGTCCAGGTGAGTTCTGTGTTTTACCTTACGTTCTGTTTCACGTTAGAGCTGAAATCTCCCCCAAGGCCTATCTGTTAGAGGATTTGTTCTCAGCTTGGCACTATGGAGAGGCGGTGTGTATGTGTGATTTGAGTAAACACACACACACACACACACACACACACACACACACGTGCGTGGAGGGGGGCGGTGAGGGGCAGGGGCAGGGGAACTCAGCACAAAGCAGCCAGTCAGATACCCGGCCCCTCACTGACTGATTACCTTAAAACCAGATCCACCCTTGAACACAGAGCTCCAAGCAAGCTTTTTAAGGAATTCATCCCTAGACATAAACAGACAATGAAGAATTGTTAAGACATTAGAAGAGAGCCAAAAACATGCCAGAAGAAATGGAAATAGAGAAAATTTACAAATCTTTGAAAATCTGGGTAGGCCCACGTGAATGAGCAGCAGCCTGGCTGAGCGTCTCCGCGGGAAGGGAGGTCACAGTCACTGACTCCTCATGCCTGAGGTCCTCCCTCTGGCTGTCCGTCTCCCGCACATGTGACCGCTCCTACGCTAGGCTTCAGGGGTCCGAGAAATACTAACTAATGTAGGCTAAACACACAGTGGAAACGGAGTACACCAGTGCTAAAAACTGTCATGAAGGGAGCAAGGTTACGTACAAAATCATAAAAAGAAAGGTAGGAGTCAAAGCAGTAGATTTGGCAACACTGATAAAAAATATCCAGAGAACCTTGAATCCGTAAGACATCAGGATTTGGACAAAGAGCGTAGCATGGATAGTATCTGGGGCAGGAGCATTTTACTAAGATTAAGCAAAATATCCCAACACTATTTTGCTTTTCCTGCTCAGATTCTGGCCTGCCAAATCAACCTTAAAAATTTGTCTTCCCAGCTAATTAATACAGAAGCAGAGATTTTCTGATGTGGATTGTGCCTAATAGAAAATCTCTTTAGGCATTCTAATATACCTGATATCAGACAAGTTCATATTTGATTAGGATGTCATGAATTTCCTAGGGTCTGATTAACTTATATGAAAGTCTGAAAGCAAAATTTTTACCCAAATACTTGAATTCACAAAAATAACGCCATTGGGCATTACCTTGGCTGGCCAGACAGCTAGCTCCCTGGGTAACTTAACCCTCTCTGGTTAATAAACGCTCTGTAAGAGTGATTCTCAGTGTTAGAAGCACATTTACATGATCGACGGAGTTGTTAAAAAAAATCTTTTGTTTGGAATAACTCCAGATACTCACATCAATTTGATCTTCGGTAGGAAGTGGTCAGTGATGTGTGTTAGGCACTTCCTACCTGACCCAGAAGTGTGTCAGAGAAGAGAACCAGGGCTCTGAGGTAAATCATTGTTGTCAGGAGTTTGAACTGAGGTTCAGCTACTGCTCAGTCAGTATTGATCACAACACCCACAGCGAACGTCAGTGTTCACTCCACTTACTTACGCTCCGTGATCAGACAACAAAGCGAAACTGAGAAAAGAGACTGTCATATCACTCAACAGACTGAAGAATTTTTACACCAAAACATCTCAAAAGTAGATGGAATTGCAAACTCCTGATCTTAAAGACTTTGACTCCAGGCAAAATTCTGGGGCTGTTATATGCAGGGAGATCCAAAAATGGCTAAGACATAGCCTTTGTTTTCAGGAAATTTTCAACCTAAGATTGCTTTTCATTTGAAGCTTATGTAACCTACCCATCAATTATTTTATTTTTATCAGACAAATAATAAAACTGGGAATCCAGTATTAGTACTGCCTGCCTTTTCTTGGATTTCACTTTTGTCTGAAATGTACTTTACTGGTGGATGTTTCATCTACCTCTCACTGGTGAGAACCTAAAACAACCTCTGAACCACTCTTGGTTAGTCTCCTTGGCTTTGGAAAGCACTCAGGTCTTAGTCATCAGCTTGTAAACAATAGAAATGTTTTTCTTACAGTTCTGGATGTTTGGAAGATGAAAATCAAGGTGCTGGTCACTGTTTCCTGCCGAGGTCTGCTTTCTTGTTTAGAGATCAGCCTTTTTACTGTGTGCCCCCATGGTGAAGAGGACATGGAAAATCTCTGGGACTTTCTTAGCTCTATTCTCAGTTACCAGGTTTCTGCCATCATGATTTAATCACTTTCCAAAAGTCCCAGCTCCTTCTTCCGTCCCATTGGTGATTAGGTTTTAAATTTGTGAGTATTAGAGACGCACAAGCACCAAGGCCACAGCAGTTCACCACGGTGGAAGTGCTCACGGATATTAAATGAGTTTCTGCACACAGTGTCCTTAGTACAGAGCCTAGCTCCAAGCACGGACTTACTGAAAGCTTGTTTTTATTGATGGACTCTCCAAACAGTATTTCAATGCACAATCTATTATCTCTTTTCTTGCTTCTCTCATATTTAAAGGAGTGAGGATATCTCCAGGAACTTCTCCAACTTCGACTTCGACTCCAACTAAGAACTTCGTTGATGGTGTAAGGAGGGAATGCAGTTTTTGTATTTTAGAAGAGACACAGAGTAAGAAACATCTTCCGTGTGGAATCAGGCTCGCTGTAAATCTAGCTACAAGTGCCTCTGAGACAGGCACCCAAGGCACATTCTATAATCAGCTCTTTCATTTTCTTCCTCATGTTTGTGCTCTGCAGGCTCTCGGAGCAGCTGTATCATTCAACGATCAGAATTACCTTATTATGGACGAGCACAGTAAATATAAAACACGTGTGAAAATAACAGGATCTGGTATTAGAAAATGATTACAACGCGGAGCAGCAACAGCAATTTCAGAACCACTTGTCTTGATGAAATCCATTTTTGTTTTATAAATGACTTAGACATTTTCCAACTCTGCAAGATAATGTAAATTGATGTTTTCCTTCACCAAGTGCTAGTTAAAGTGAAATTTTTATGACACTTATAATTGTAAATTGATCACAAGCTTTGAAATACCAAATGCAAATAAAGCAGCTCAAAGCTAGGACATCTGGAGCAGCCCAGCACACAACGCCCAGCTTTTCTCTGCAGTAGAGAATGTTCTGGTTAGGTAAACAGATTAACCTTTCTCCAAGCCATTCGCAGGTTTGCTGCAAATCCACTGGGAAAACACCTTCCAGAGGCTGCGAATTCTAAATGCGAATCCCAATTGTTTCACAAAGACTCAACACCAAGGGAGAAAAGGAATAGAAAGGAAACCTGGCTGCTTCAGAGGCTGGACAGTGGCTGCAGACAAAAATGCAGTCCGGGCCTTCTGTGTAGGCAGCAGCCCTGGCTCTGAAACTGGAAGACCCAGTTGGAAGCTGTACTCTGCAGTTTATTTGGGTTGACCTCTCACGAAAGTCTCATTTCTCTGAGTCTGTTTCTTCTCCTTCCTCCCCAGAGCCTCTGCGGGGATTTGTTGACTTACGGATACGAAGCCCTGGGAGCCCAAGGACACATCAAAATGATTCACTATGATAAGGTGTGGATGTATGGGTGCTGGAGGCACAGGACGGAACACAGCCCAGCAAAGACAAAGGGAAACCAGTATCTAACCCTTGGGCAGTAGCGGCAGCAGGAGGTGCTGCAGACTTCAGCGTGTCCTGGTCAGCTTGTCCACCACTGTCATCTTGAATATGTCAATTAACAGAAAGCCCAAGGAAAGTGTCTGGCTCACAGTAAACCTTGCTAATAAGTCTGAGCTTCCACGGTCAGTGGCTAACCTGTGCCTTACCGTGTATATCTGTACTAATGCAGTTACGTAACCAATTCAATGGCCATTTCCTAATTTTCTTATGACAGGAGTGGAATATGATCGAATTCTACCTTTGTTAGAGTTTGGGATGAGCTAGACATTCCATAAATAGTTTCTCTAAATATAACATAAACTTATAAATCACAACAAAATGCTCTGAAGTGAGAAAAGGAAGTGACACTGAAACATTCAAGGGAAAACTAGCAAAAATTTCTATTTTTTTAGGACTGTGTTTCTTTTCAGGCAAGACTCCTGTTGTCCATAGCTCAACTTAAGCTGTTAAGTATGACTCGAGGACAGTTTTTTTTTTAATCTTCTCAGCGTCTCCCCTGAGCAACTTCTATCTAGAGCTTCTTGTCATTTTGTTTGTTTTAGATCTGTCCTGAGAAGGAGCCATGCTGGGACTTGGGGGACCAACCAAGAAATCAACTCTCCGGCCTTCCTGGTAAGCTGCACAAGTCACATGGGTTCCAGGGAGAGAAAAGTCAGCACCTCCTGTGAGCCTATCACACATCACCCGTGGTCCCCCCACCCCCAAGCAACCCACTGGTTCTGAGGACAGACTGAGTTGATAGCAACTAAGGTACCTAAATGCTTGTATTGTTGGGTTGATTGTGCAGGCCTGGGGTCAACAGTCTGAGCATCTCTTGGGAGGATGCAATATGCCTCATATCTGTAAGTCAACAAATCCCTAATACGCAATGTGCAAGACAGCAAACAGGGAGGATTTCCTTCTATCTTGTCTTTGAAGTCAAATATTGTTTTCACTGTTTTGCTTTGTTATGATTAATTATTCTGCTTTATTCAACATTCTGTTTTGATTGGTTTTATTGTGTTTTGTTTTTGGCTTGATTTTGCTATACCTGATGGAATGGACAACTATTGTGAAGATGACAAGATATATTATGGTAGCTATTGTTGTTTTCCTACTATCCTGCTTTGAAGTTCTGTACCAGTTTTGCTGCATTGTTTTAGTTTTGCTTTGTTCTGTCTTTTTTGTTGGATTTTACTATCTTTAAAGTAAAAAATATTATTAAAAAATTCTAAAATGGCAAATCTCTGAACTCCTTCACCCTCAGACACTGGGTATTTAATGTGTTTGGTTTACATCTAAACTGTACTACCAAAGGCTCATGTGTTCAGAGGTGGGGCTTTGGGAAGGTGAGTGGATGATGGTCCCTGTGCTCCTCAGTGGGTTAATTCATCCATGGATGAATTCATGGCTGAAAATTAGGAGAGGATATCGGGGTCTCACTGGAGGAGGTGGGTCACTAGGGCAAACCTTTGGAGGTAAAGCTCTTGCTCTTGCTCTGTCTCTTTGCTTCTTGGCTGCCATAATCTGAACAACTTTCTCTCATCATGTTCTTTCAACTGTGCCATTTCTGTCTTGTAGCTAATCAGCCATGGCCTGAACCTTCTGAGATCATGAGCCAAAATGGACCTCTCCTCCCTACATTGTGCCAGGTATTTGTCCAGCAATGAGAAGATGACTAATACACAATAGAAAGGATTTAGTGTGGCCAAAGATGTTGTAGTCACTCAGTTATTTCATTATTAGGAGATGATGATTATAGTAAATGCTGATACTTTCTGCTACTTAGAAACATAACTAGGCAAAATTTTTAAATGCCTTATCAAAAAAGTATGACAAATGGCAAATAAATATATAAAAAATGTTCAACATCACTGGTAATTCAAGAAATGCAAATTAAAACAACACTGAGATGCTACCTCACCCCAGAAAGAATGGCTAACATCAAGAAATCAACCAATAACAAATGCTGGTGGAGCTACAGAGAAAATGGAACCTTTTTTCAATGTTGGTGGCAGTGTAGACTGGTACAACCACTGTGGAAATCTGTGTGGGGATTCCTAAAAAAACAGGTTTAGAAGTCCCATTTGATCCAGTTATTCCTCTTCTGGATATTTTCCCATGAGAAACATTGTGCCACAGTGATATATGTGCACCCACGTTTATAGCAGCACAGTTTGTAATAGCTAAATCTTGGAAACATCCTAAATGCCCATCAACTGAGGAATGGATAAAAAAGATGTGGTATTTTTACATAATGGAGTATTATTTGGCTATAAAAAGGATAAAGTTGAGGCTTTTGTAGGTAAATGGATGCAACTAGTGACCCTATTAATAAGTGAAATAAATCAGACTTGCATGTGTAAACATCATATTGTCTCCCTAGTATAAGAAACTGAAAGAGTAAATAGGATCCAAAATGCACAATAGATACTGTGAAAGTGAAAGGGAAGAACTGCTCAAAAGGAAAGAACAACTGAGATGAGGGAAAGGAGAAAAGAGAGAAGGGAAAAGATTATATACATATAATAAGAGAAAAGATGTATAATATATATTTATATATAGATATATATGATACATATATAATACATAGGATAGATAATTATACTACTAATGTCTGTTAGTTCATCAAAAAGGTTTGTGTTTTCATTGTTTGATCCATTTTCATGCTTATATTTTGTAATCTGAGCAACTACTTTGACGATAACTATACACGATATACTAACCACTGTTACTCTCCTATTATGTTCTTTTGAAATTCATTATTTTTGTCCTTTCTTCGTTTTTTTTAAATAAGCCTGTGCCTTTCTAATCAATCCACCACAGAGAGATCACAATGGTCCATGGTCAAAGTGAAAGATAAACCCACCTAGGGGCACTGGCTTTCTTCTCTAAGCCTTTCCACGTGTGATCACACCTGCAAACATTTTGCAACATAAACAAGCCCAGGCTCTAACAAATATGACTAATGAACATCTGTTAGACACCAACAACTATACTCAGTTGGAGCTGGGAAAAAAGAAAAACGCAGTTTGGAGTCACACTGGTGGCAGCAGAAGAACTTGAACTGTGTTTAAAGGAAACTCACTGTGGTACATTTCCTAGCAGGTGGGAAGTCTCCCAGCTGCTTCCCCTGCACCAGGCCTTGACACGCTCTGTCTGCCCTTTGTACTGTTTCATTCTGGGGAAGACTCAGCTGCTAGGCCTAGCTTCAGCCAGTGGGGAGTAAGTGCAGAATGAGGGGGGCCTTTATTCTCCAGGTCTCATTCCCGAGACCCACCATGAGCCACGAGAAAGGGTCATCAACAACAAGACAGCCACCTCCACTCAGCTCCGCGCAACTCACCCTCTTCCTCTGCATCCGAGACACGGGAACAGTGATGCATGTCTACCTCATCTATAGCTCGGGCAACTGAGCTACCCTTCATGGATTCTCCTTTACACCCCTTTATAAACAAGTGTCTTGGTGACTCTCACATTCTGTTCATTGGAGAGCACCCTTTGGCCCTCCCTAAGATCCTAAATTACATATATTCAGATTTACAGCATTTTTAAATTGGAGTTCATGTATATATTAGTATATCTACCATGGCTTAGAGGGGAATTGGAGGAAAGCAGCTTGCTGAAAGTGACAAATCTAGCAACAAAACCAGTATCAGAGATTGTTTGTTTGAACCAAGACAATGTTGTAAAACACGGTTCTCAAAATGTGGTCCCAGGGCCAAGAATGCATCACCCTTAAAGTGCGAATTCTCAGGTCCCACCTTGGCGTTCTCCATCACAGACTCTGCAGTCAGGCCCCCGGCCTCTGTCCCGCAGCATTCTGGGTAGCCGATGCCGACGCATGCTCAGCTTGAAAATCACTGTTGTAGGGTATCGGGCTGATATCAAATAAACGAGACACAAGAAAAGCCAGATGCTGTGGTTTAGATTGGCGCATCCCGAAGCCCATGTGTTGGAAGCTTGATCACCAGCCTGTGGTACTATTAGGGGCTGGGGAGTGTAACCTTCAAGAGATGCAGCTAAGAGGGAAGAAGTTAAGTCTGCAGGGGCCCCAAGCCCTCCCCTTCCCCCTGCCTCTGTGCTGTGCATGCTCCGTGATGTATGGACACACCACAGGTCCAAAAGCAGCCAGACCAATTAGCCAAGGCCTAAAACCTCCACAACTGGGTCCAAATTAAAACCTTTCCTCTTTTTAAATTGGTTATCTCAGGTATTTGGTTATAGTAGTACAAAGTTGACTCGTACTCCTTATTTAAACCATTAGGGCAGAAAGTCCATTTAATGGAAAGTGTAAACTAAGTAATAGTCTGTAAAAATATCTACAGTTACACCCATTTGCATAGCAGCATTATTCACAAAAGCCAGGAGGTAGAAACAACCCAGCATCCACCAACAAATGAACAGATAAACGAAATGAGAACTTCTCAATGGAATATTATTCAGCTTTCAAAAAAAAGTGAAATTCCTACACACACGACAACATGGGTAAAGCTTGAGGGCCGCATGCTAAGTGGAATTAGCCTTGTTCACAAGGAGCAACACGAGTCTCCTTATACAAAGTTTGCAGAGTAGTCAAATGCAAAGAAATAGGAAGCTGAGTGGTGGTTGCCAGGTGTGGAAGGTAAGGTGAAATGAAGTAGAGCGTTTTAGTTTGAGAAAATGACAAGCACTCTGGAGGTAGATGGCAATGAGGATCATTCAACAATGCGATTATAGTGAATGGCACGGAACTGTGTACTTAAGTATGGTTAAAATGGTGAGTTTTGGGTTATATATGACATCCCACCAAAATAAAAAAAGAAACAAGTGTCAATTCTTCTAAAGTCATAGAATAACTGTTTAAACACTCACTTCAAAATTTATATCATCCGAGGTTCTGACGGATTAATCTTGGCACACAAATCTTCTCATATTAGTAACAATTTTGGGCACCTGAGATTTGTGATTGACATCACATCATTTTATCCTGTGCCCAGAAATAAATAATCTGATGGAGATTCTTTGTTTTATCCAGATAACCCTCAAGATGACCTTTTTTTCACACTTGCTTCAGAAGTGTTCCAAAGTAAGCTCGGTCCTGCTCAATTTGGCCATATTTGTCAGCTTGCAGGTCTCGCAAACCTGCTGACCTGACACCTCTATGAGAACCAGTCAGTTCCTAACCGGAGAGGAAGGATGACCACAGACGCAGCTGTGGCAGTGACAGAAGCCAGAGTCGTCATCCTGCAGTATAGCTGTAGTTTAAGTAGACGATATTCAAATGAACACTTAGAACATACTAGGTGCTGCTTTAATTGCTTTGGGTATATTCTCCCTCATTTATTTTCCCAATAAACACATGAGGTAGATACTATGATTGTCTTGCCAGCCTTAGAGAAGCTAATGTGCTCAAGTTTAGCCAGCAGGTACTATGTAGACAACGTGTAAATTCAGGTGGCCTGACATCAGAGTCTGTGATTCCAGCCATTAAGCTTTCCTACCCTCTTTGATTTATGCCAAGAACCAGGCTATTGTTCTTGCTTCATTTCACACAGCCACATTGACCAGCAGGTTTGGTCGCAGACAAGCTTCTAGAGTCTCTCTAGCCACTGGCCTCTCCTGTCCCTCTAGGGGTGGGTCCCGGAAGCCAGGTATGGGCCCTGCAATGTTTCCTAATTAGTTTAGGCTGCCTAGGTCAGAAGCAATGAGGTGGTGAGGGTGAGGGGTTCTCTTCTCCATACTCCGAAATGTCCCGGAAGTTACTACCTTGACGATGGGCACCACTTATTCCCTCAAATGAGCATTCATTTCTTCTCTCTACTAAAAACTGAACAAAAATCAGGACCCTGTTCTCTGGCACCATTCTGTATTTATGAAGGCATTCAAACTTTTTTCCAGAACAATTTGGTTTATATGGTGCCCGAACCTTGGTCTAGTGCTAGAATTGTATGTTAAGGTTACATTTCCACTGAAAAGTGTCAACAGTGAACATCTTGGTTTTTCAACATGCACACAAATCAGAAAACACCTAATCTAGGAGTATTGCACAGAAATTAAGGAGTCACCTGTGTATTATTTTAAGATTTCCACTAATTCAGCCCCTGATACCCTCCTAAGGGAGCCTATGGTAAAGAATCCAAGCACTGTTCACACAGGCTTTTGCCTCCACAACTGTTGTTATACTCACTCATAGAACTGTCTCCTTGTCATCAGTGACCTTTTTCATTCTCGCATGTAACTTGATGAAGAAATTCTAAGAAACAATAACAATGAAAACGAATTTTTAAAATTTCCTGAGACATCTGTTGGTCTATCTAGATCTCCGCCAGGACATTCTGAAACCGAATTTCACAGACTCTATGTCTTAACTGCAATGCACTAATTACCTTCTCTGCTAGTGATTGGGCACAGTGACTAGCACGGCATATTTTAGTATCTTATTTCCATTAATGCAGACTTCCTCTCTGCATCTGCCTTGACTGAAACAGCGCTGGCGTCAGGACCTTGGCAGAAGAACAGTTGCTGAAGAGAATAATGGAGTGAAGTCAATGATTTGGAAACAGGGGCTTTCAAACTAAGTGATGGTTTGATTTATGTTCAACAAAAACTAGGATTACACAAGCTAATTTCATTAGAAAACGATACCAAATCAATTCTTTTGTTTGATGAGTCAGCTCAATCAACATCATTTATGGCTGCTCTGTAGGTAGCAGCCGAGTAGTTTGGATACCAGACAATAAATACTAATACATACATCTATCGACACCACAGTATTATCAATAAAAAACATTAAGATGCATGAGCATTTCCTTGGTGGTTGACAGTGCTGAGCATTTTTTCTATGTCTTTTGGCCATTCATATGTCTTCTTTAGAGCAATGTCCTCTTCAGTCTTTTGCCATTTTTTAAAAGATCTGGTTGTTTCCTTGCATTGAGGTGTTTGATTTTCTTATACACTTTATGTATTAATGCTTCATTGGATGTGTGGTTTGTAGATGTTTTCTCCCATTTCATAGTATTCTTTCACTCTATTGATTGATTCCTTTACTGCGTAAGCTTTTTAGTTTGATCTCTTTCTTCTAGGTTTGCTTTTGTTGATGGTGTTTTTGGAGGCTCTGCCCAGACCAGTAGCAGGAAGCATGTCCCTTGGGTTTTCTTCAAGTTGTTTTACAGTTTCAGGTCTTCACGCTCAAGTCTTCAATCCATTTGCTTTAAATATTTAATCCACATGGACAGACTTACAGGGCATTATGTCAAATGAAACAGGCAAGGCACAGCAAGGCAAATACTGGATGATCTCACATATATGTGGAATCTAAAAAAATCAAACTCTTAAAAGCAGAGAATAGAATTATGGAGCCCAGGGCCTGAGGTACTGGAATGCAGGGGTGGGGGAACTGGGGAGATACAGGTCCCAGAATACAGAACTGCACTAGACAGGAGCAAAAAGACCAGGTGACAAGGTAAGTATGGTTAATGACAATTCACTGTAGATTTGAAAATTGCCAAGAGAGGGGACCTTAAATGTTCTCTTCACAGAAAAATGTTAGGTATGTGAGATAGTGGAAGCATATATACTAAAACATCTTGGACACTATGAATAGATACAATTTAACCCATTTAAAATAATGTGAAAACAAATGTGTATCTTGCTTTAAAAATCCATGTGCAGTTTCTTAACTCAGGTTTCACCCCATGTGCAGAGATTTGTTGCAGGTGTTTTACGCTAACGTTCCTTTCACAGCAGTACAGGCTGCAAGGCATCTGTTACTGTCTCGGGTTGCCGCTTACACAACTGAGATTGATCGCATTCACCTAGTAGCTGAGAATGGTTTTATGTTCTACAATAGCCAATTTGTCTTTGGAAAGTCTTGCTTTATCTGTCTCATAAAAGGCAGAATCATGAAAGCTCCTAAAGGGAAAAAGGCTAAGAAATAAGTAGGTGTTCTGCCTCAAAATAAACACTTCTGCATGAAAATGTGTCACTTCCTGATGTAAGGGGGCTAACAAATAAAAATCTCTTTTCAGTCATCATGCTGGATTTACTGTAAAAAGTTTCATGGGAAGACAAATATTTTTTGCTCTTTTCTTAATTATATGATCAGCTGAAAACTTTTCTAAGTGCAAAAATCAAAACAATTTTTAAGCTACATCATAAGCCCTAATAAATAGGAGAAAATAGGTAGATATCAATAACCCAAATTTATTACTTTGTCTTTTTTATTTCAGATACACACTAAAAGTAATGAAGGATGCCTCTCAATTTTAATTTGTGTGTGGTTGGTATGTTTTTCTGTATTCATGGTGGCCTATCACTTTGTATTTCCCAGAAATTAATGGAGCTTTAATGTAGACAGGTTCTGTAGTAAACACTGAATTTCACTCGGAGACATGGGGAAGCCCAAAATAGCCTCACAGATCACACAGAGGAAAAATAGCTATGGCTAATTCTTTGCATGTAGTGGTCATCATACCAATCCCATGCCATGGACATAGATCATGTTATGTTAGGCGATTGAAATTTATTTGCTCAATTTTTTTTTTGGTGAATTTAGCACTATGCTGAAAGCTATGTGAAAGGTAGAAAGGTCACTATGAGCTTCACTAAGAAAAAACATCCTCCTTCTAGAGCTTTGTCATGTGAAATTACTGTCTACCGTGTCACCATAAATACATTGGAGAAACATCCCTTTCCAGGAAATGAAGAATTCTAGGGCCATTTCCCAATGGCAGACATACTGGCCCCATATCAGAAGTTTAAAACACAAAATAGGAAGCCAGCGAAGAAGAGGAATCTGATGCCAGGAAAGGGAGAGAAGGGTTTCATGTTCTAAGCCTTGGGAGGCTCATACTCATCACTGCCCGTCTCCGGGTCTGAGCAATGTGAAAGACCTACGGAAGCCAGGATTTATCTTTATTACCCTCAGCATATGAACAACGCCTTTTAACCTTCAGGTGAAGAGTCATGGTGATTCTTTCACAGTACAAGTCAGTTGTTAACAAAACCAACAATTTAGAAATATGTTTAATACCCAGTCCTATCATTAAGGGAAATACTCCTAGGGAACAGAAGTGGTTTTGCTTTATTGCTAGTAATAAGCCTTAATGTATTGGTTGTGGCATAGACTATTTTCCTAAAGAACCATGAGATCCTTCTTTTGGAATAATTCATTTGCTGAAAAACATATTATGTTGTATTGTGTAAAAGGAAATTTTTACTATTGAAATGACAGTTAAGGCATGATAGGTAAAGCATTTAGGATCAAAGAGCTGTAATTTGTGAAAAAATTGGACAGGGGTTTTCTGACTTCAGCTTGCAACATCATTAGCTTCACATATTTGAAACGTGTTTGGGCTTGGGAAAATGGGTTCCAGCGTGTTTACCAGCAGACTGAGGAAGCGGATCTCAATGATCCGGAGCAGGACTTCGATTTCTGGTTTTTTTCCTAATAATAAAAGATAGTCATTTGTTTTATTTTATATTATCAAATAAATGTTCAAATCAAGTTAAAATATCAGCAATATTTTGAATGAATTTTAGCAGAAGCCACCAATTAGGAGTTGTGAATAACCCTAGATATTTTCTCATAAAACAATGTACGATTAACTATTTTTGAATTAAATAAAATTTCATTTAAGGAATCTCACATGGGATTTCTTTAATACTCATCAAGGTCACTTTAATGAGGTTCTTCGCCTTCAAGATCATTTTGCCATGATTCTTTTATCTCCACTTGTATTATTGACAAGGAGAACTTCAGAACTCCTGGGATCTTACATCCAATTTGTTTCTTGTGATTTACATTTTGGGAGCCTAGAATTTGAATTATATACAGTATTGGTATTTTGGCCCATGACCTAGATTCTATATTATTCCTTAGTCATTCATTTCTAATATTGAAAGTCAACACTTTTCATTAGGCAAAATGTCACAGGTCTCACCGTCACCACTATGAATGTTTCCTGTGATGGGAGCACGAGCTGAGCCCCAGTTTGAGCCACATTGACCAATTTTGGACACCAATCTAGATGAGGCTTTGGGTGAGTGACTTTGAAGCACATCAAAGATACTAAGTGTAGCAATAATGCTCACTTAATCAGTTTGGTCACAGTAAAATTAATCCCAGTATTTTGCATGTACTGCTGGAAAGATGATTTATGATTTAAAGAATTTAGTCTGTCTGAGACTGACTATATTTTCATAACACATCAAAATAAAGAACAGTTAGGCAGACACATTTATCTTCTCCGAATATTCAATGGTGAAATCTCACATTCAAAGTAGCTTAATGCACAAACCTTTTTCTGAGAAACAAATTTTAAAAACTCTAAAAGATCTCAGCATACAAAACTGATGCTTATTCAAATTAATTATTGAAAATCAAAGGAAAAATCTCAAAATCTCAGTCTTACTGGCTGTACAGTGGTAACAGCAAAAGCTTTAGGTATTTTGATTTAGCTCTCATGTTTTTCTGGGGTGGAGGGGTGATTAAACTCTACCTCCAGAATGCTCTCCTCACAAGAACGGGCTGGGAGCTACTCTCCATGAACCCTAACACAACTGTGGGAAATCCTAGCAAGCTCAGGACCTCACTGTCGCTGAGGACGGCTGTGGTATTGTTCAGGGCAGCCCTGCTCCTTATTTTGAACATTGCTTCTTGGCTCCAGTACAGAACCCTCAACCTACCAGCGCAGCTCCTTCACCCCGCTGGCACAGACTTTGTAGCTTCCACCGCTACAAAGACCTTTGGGCCTTCCCAGTGCAGATCCATAAAACAGACTTGCATGAGACATTGTCATGGGCTCTGGGTCTTCAGCTGGACTCATGCAGGAAATTGCTATGGGGATCTAGGCCCTTAGCTGGATTTTCTAGGTCTTTAGTGTTGTGGACAGATTTCTGCACTTTCTTGTATTTAACTCTGGGTGACCATCATAAAATAATACTATAAATTCTGTGTCCTGTATGGAATTGTTCTCCTTTTAACCCCCTACTACAACACTCTTTAATTAAAATAAAGTATAAGAAGCATAGTGCCATAATGAAAAAGGTATCTGGATTATAAAGTTAAAATCAGAATCAAACTTAACAAAAATATATTAAAGGCTATCCATTAATTCATTATTTCAAAATTTTTAAGTCTTTTACCAACCCAGAAATAAGAGTTCTGAAAAATCAGATTTTGATGAAGGAAGTGATAGAAGATATAGTATAGTGATTCTATTTTCCTGGTGTCCAGGTTTATGTGCATGTGTCCGTGTGTGTGTGTGTGACTTGTCAGACAACACATTTTGATATAGTCTTAATGAAACCTAAAAGCACAATTAGAAATAAAGCGGTGAGAAGACATTTATGGATAGTTAAATGAAAGTGTTCCAATTAAACATACTTTTTAATGCTCTAGTTTGATACAGGAAAAAGTCCTTGAAAATTCAGAAAGGGGCCTATTCATTAGAACGTGTAGAATTCCTTTCTTGACTGTTAACATTCTTGGTTTAGTTTTTCTTGGAACCTAGCGAGCGTAATTTAATACGGATTTCCTGAAGAACTCCTGGGAGGGTGGATGTCTTCAACTGTTGATGAAAAAAAAAACAACTCAAAACTCAATCTGTGTATGCACATGTGTGTATTTCAAAGCTATTTTATTTCACAGTTAATGCTTCCGGCCATGATATAATAACCAAGTGGATTAATCCTCCCACCCAAAATAACTAGAGAACTGGAAAAAACCAGAGGAGCAATCGACTCTGCCTCCTGGATGAAGGTAAAGGAACCAGGCAAGTTCAGTCAGCGCCCGAGGTACAGTCCAAAGGCGGTTGCTAGGTTACTGTCCAGAGAGGGTGAAGCTAGACAGGCTCTGGCTCCTCGCTGAATTAGGAAAGAGATGACAATTTTAGGGGGCTAAAGTGTGCAGGTCAGAACCCCAAAGATGTGCTCTGGGGTGCTCTGAGGGGTCTCCTGGAGTCTGGCTGAGCACCAGTGTGCAGTTGTGTAGAGGAAACTACCCACGACTGAAGAAAGAACCTCACTCTCAGCATTCGTGTAGAGCTAATCGTAATCATGCTTCCACCAGCCCAAGAGATGTCACGGAACACCAACAAGAATCCCAGCTGGGTCTTATCACTATAATAGGAAAGGTTAGTTAGCTCTGACTGTTGGTACGTGTGGACTTGCCCTAACAAAGTTTAAAAGCAAGCTATGGAGAACCACACTGATTTCAAGTAGCTCAGCTATACCAGAACAAATGTTTATCACTTGTTTTTAAAACATACAGTGAACTCCAGTTGCAAACAATCCAAAATCTAAAAATGTGAAGCAATAATAAAAAGCGAAGAAAAAATGATAAGCAAATAAGATCAATAAGCAAAAAAAAAAATTCAACAAATAAAAACAGACCCAGAAATAACAGATATGATAGAATTTGCAGGCAGGTATCTGTAAAAACTGCCGCAAGTATTTCCCATGTCTTCAAGAAGATACAGGAAAATAATATAGGAAAGAGACAAATATTTCAAGCATAAGAGCCACCTGGAAATCCAGAGGTGAAGACTACAATATCTAAAATGAAAACATGCAATGTATTCTGTTACCAGCAGGTTAAATGCCACAGAAGAAACTATGGTAAACTCAAAAGACAAAAAGTCAAAACTCTCTGCTCTTTCGACGCAGTAGACTGACTATGTGGAAAAAATTGGCGAAGAATTTGCATGAGGAAATGTGAATGTCTAATAAACACATGAACACATGCTCCACATCAGCCATAAGGAAAGCACAAAGTAAACTACTCAGTGAGGAACCACAGGTGTCCGCTTGAATAGCTAAAATTAACTTAGATGACCCCAGTGACGAGTGTATAAAAATGTGGAGCCACTAAAATCCTGGCCACTACTAGTGCGGTTGTTAAAGCCAGCTGGGAAAACAGCTGGGCTCCAGCACTGGACGTGCATTTCCCAGGCCACCCCGTACTCTCCCCTGGTACTTACTTATCCACTGGACACGTAACCATGTCCACATCAAACCTGGTACTCACGTGTTCATGCCAGTTAATTAAAAATAGTCAAAAACTGAAAAACAATCCAAATACCTACCACTGGTGAGGCAGATAAACAAACTAGGGGATATTCACTTGGAGATGCCACCCAACAAGGGAACAAGCTACTGAATCATAAAGCATGGCTGAATCTCTACAGAATGGCAAATGGAAGGTAATGGATGTTTCTAGAATGTAATGTGGTGTTCTAGAAAAGACGAAACTGTGCAGCAGAAAGAGTAGTCTATTGCCACAGGGTGAAGTAGAGGAAGGAGACTGTTTGCAAAGTGGTACATGGGAAGATTTTAGGCTCAATGGCGCTGTTCAAAATAAGTATTTTCTATAGAATGAGCCACATATATAATTTAAAAACTTTGCTAATTACATTCAAAAATAAAAGGAAACATTAATTTTAATAATGATGCTTTATGTAATGCATCAGAATATTGTCAATTTATAAAACATAAATTATCAGGAAATGTTTAAAATTTTTTCCTTCTAAAGCTTTGAAATCCAGGTGCTTTTTATAATTACATCACAATTTAATCAGGAGCACAGAGGCTGCTGGCAGGCATTTCACACTGAAGAGTCCTTCTCATGACTATGGTCACGGTTACGTAGCTGGATTCATTTGCAAACATGTATGGAACCCCTGCAGTTAAAGTTGGTGCAGTTTATTATACATAAAGTATCTGTTCTGTCCACAAAGCAAATTTTAAAAACACTCAGAGTAGCTGATTTGCAAGTTTGCTAACATAAAAACCTTTCCATACACACTTGAAGGAAAACCTCAAGGATACAGAATCAACGTATAAAGAAACCAGCCTGAGGGTTCTATAATCTGATCGGGCAAGCAGGAATGGTGCATATTATGTCACGCAGCAATCCATGGTGCTTCATGTAAAGCTGAAGGAACATGATCCAGCCTAGTGTGGTAGTGCATACCTTTAATCCCAGCACTCTAGGAGGCTGGGATAGAGGGCTGTGAGTTCTTGCTTAGCCTAGGTAACTTAGTAACTTAGCAAGGCCCTTTCTCAAAATAAAACAATTGTAAAAGTCCCCAGTAAGACACACACACACACACACACACACACACACACACACACACACAGTGGAATTGTCTAAAATCAAAATTAAGCAGTCCAGTTCTAGGAAGTCATATCATAGATTCTGAGCTAAATGTAACAAGAGACATACAGAAAAACTGGCAGGCTGTCTTTGAATGAATCTTGTCACTACAAAGTCCTTTGTACGGTTCAGTGTGAGACACGGTAATCAAGAAATCCAATTCGTTTCCTGGATATTGTCCTTTCAGCTTCAAGACAGGGCACCCTTGGTTTCCTCTCCAGAATGTTAAAGAGCATTCCACGTGTCTATCAATGCCTCACATATATTTGTGGCGTTAGACACTTCACTTCATTTGTTTCCCTTTCTACCACATAATTTGGCAAGTGTGAATGTCCAAATTTTATAGAGAGCAAAGTAAGGCTTAGTTAGAAAAGTTAATTAACCTGCTCAACATTGCGAGCGAGAAAGGAGAGAACCCAATTGAAACGAAGCTTCTAGTTCAGAAGGTCCACGTACATTCTAGTAAATGTCATTACCTCCCAAAGCCGAGTTTAGTGTACATGTTCTCTGAGGTCAAGGATGCTATAGAGCAAAGGGTAGTGATTAAGAACTCAAAGTCTAGGGTCATGCAGGACAGAGCTGAAATCCACCTGCACTTACAAAGCTTGTGGTTTTGGAAGCTGTACTTCACCACCTACTCTCAGGTCCTTCATACTGTCTGTCTAGTGCATGACGGTTAAATGCAAAACTCTAGAGTCAGACTACGTAACTTCATCGCTTAAGAGCTGTTCTACCTTGTGGAAATTCCCTTACTCCTGTGTGCCACAGTTTCCCCCATCCTATAACAGAGATCATAACAATATCTGTAAAATTTAGGAGGGCAATATCTATTAGCATGATTTAAGCACTTAGTGTGATAACTGACACTATAAATGTTAGTGATTAAATACACTGCATGGGTTCAGCTGCAGGCCTTGTTAGGGGGACGATAGATCTTTGAACACGTGCTACACGATGAGTATAAACTCAGCTTATTAGCTTGAAAAACTGTGAATCACTAAGTTTTCATAAAATCTTCCGTGCAGCCAGTCCTGCAGCCTGCCCAGCCTCTTATAAACCTCAGTCTTGCCATGTTCTGTTTCCTCTGCCTTGAGTTGTCTTCCCTATGCGGGAGTTAGCTTCCCTGGGGTCTCTGATTTGGCCTCATTTCCTCAGAAAGTCTTTCTTGGCCACATTATCTCTGTCACCGATTTATTTTACTTCATATCTTTTCTAACTCCTTGATCATGAATTATACTCCATGGCATTATGTGTTTGGTTTTCCATAACATCAAGGATTTTGCTCGGTAGAATATCCACACTACTCAGAACTGTGCCTGGAATAGAGAAGAGTTAGAATGAAAAACATTAAGAAGTGAGTGAACTTCAGAGGCCCAAATGGGCTCCCCATCCCCTTTAGTTCTCAATAGTTGACACTATGTCCTGAGGGGCACAAGTGTGACCTACTCTGCTTATGCTCATCTTAAGGCCCAAATGATTATGCCAAATTTCAAGTACATCAAGTTCAAAGGAATTGCTAAGCATGTAAATGAAAAGGGTGCTTGAATAAAGTTATTTAAAATGCACAAAATTGGTTCTATTAAAACTGAAATTATGCTTACAGTTGCCCATTTTCAGGACATCTGAAAAAAGATTTTAAAAACCTGTGCTTCTCATATTGGCAGCCACTAGACAAAGACCATCTTGCTATCAAGACTCTTTGATCTACACTGTTACAGAGAAGAATGGAAATATGATACATTACACTAGGAAGAAAGCATAGTTATAGAACCCATGAATGTTACAGATTCTAATTCCAGCCTCACTGGTTTCATGTATACTATTTATATTAAATATTCTCAGTTTTGTAATATTAACAAAGAAGAAGCACAATGCCTGCCTTGTCATGAGCTATTTAGAATTAAATGATATCTATAGAGCATCTTCTATAAGACCATCTTCAATAAACTTTCCTTTCTCCTCCTCTCTGTGACCAAGTCTCTTCCTGGCCCTAAATTTTAGACTCCCAGTCTCCTGCTGGGATAGCTGATGCTGTAACCCCACCTTTCATTTCTCTGTGGTAGAACCCTAACCTGCTAGGACATTCTGTCCAAATGCCCTATTTGTGCCACGTGCCCTACTCTATAGGTGCCCAACTATCCCAGTACCTTTGAAATTGAATTTTCATCTCAAATCAATGTCATACATGATTTGTAAAACATATTTAACACAGGTCAAGAATCTTTCATCAGAAAATCTGAAATGTGAGACGCTCCAAAATCCAAAACTTTTTGAGCACCAACATGACCCCACAAGTAGAAAATTTCCCACTGGGATTAGGTGACAGATGGGTCACAAACTAAACAGAGGTGCACCAAAAATATTGCATGAAATTACCTTCGGGCTACATGTATAAAATGTCTATGAAACAAAAATGGATTTTGCACTGAGACTTGAGTTCATCCTCAAGATACTTAATTGTGTTTATGCAAAATTTTAAAAACTACAAAGTCCAAAGCATTTTTGGCCCCAAGCATTTCAGATAAGAGATATTCACTTTGTGCTATAAATGTTCAAATGCAATTATGCACCAGGTTTTCATTTTTTTCCTACATTTTTTCCCCAGTCAGTGTAGTCAACTATGTGATCAACCCCTTATATAAATGATCTTTCTAGAATGACAATTCTTTTTATTTTGTGCTTGCTCAACTCTCCACAGCCCTAGCTCTCTGGAGTTTTCTGGATTCCCCTAACATCTCACAGGCTCTTTGAAGATGCTCATCTTCCTGCCTACACTGTTCCCCACCCACACCCACCTTTCTCCTAGCCATGACTACCCAGCCCTTCTCTCAGCTCAATTGTTACTTCCTCTGAGAAACCATCCCTGGCAACCTTATCACCAACACAGAGAAGGTGCCTTTGTTAAACTCACAGAACAATGCATTCATCTGCATAGAACTATAATTATAAGGTTGTCGTTTTACTTTCTTGAAGCAGCAGCAATACTGAATTTCATTCCCCTTTGTAGTTGGAGTACTAGGAGTACTTGCCTTTGTACTCTGGAATGTACAATTTGGAACAGGCAGCACATATTCCAACCATCCTCTTATATCACATGATGTTTTGGGGGGGTCTATTTTGATTCTGAACTCTTTGTTTTAGCCTTTGTTGATGCAGATATAGCAGATTAAAGTGCGCTTTCCTGAATCAGGTATTCATCTTTGTACTCTGAGTACTTAGTACCTGTCTGGCAGATCCATAATAAACCTATGAATGGAAAAATGAATAATATGCAAAGGAATATAGTTTGACTCAAATTGTAAAATTTTTATGTGTAGAATTCATATTGTTTTCTATTTTTAAAAACTTTATTTCCTTAGCTTGGTGACCCTCCCAAAAAATTCTCATTTCCACTGGAAAAACTAAAGAAGCTATTTATCTTTGTTCATTTGTCAATTCAGGCTTCCATTTTTATCACAAGCTACATTCTATGTGAGGCTTTGAAGATGCAAAGATGAGTATTCTATATCACACTAACTCCACTTTTAATTGTGTAAGCTTATATGTCCTTCTTCTTTTGACATTTTATGGCTTTTACATATATTGGTAGAGAATACTGCTACCTAATATAGTCTTTATTTAGAATTAAACTTTGAAGAAAAATTGTGTAACAGTAGTTAATTAATACTGGCTATGTAGATACTAGAAATCTGTTAGTAAATATAAATTAACAGCTATTTTTAAAAACTTAAATGTCAAACATGAATTATATATATATATATATATATATATATATATATATATATATATCACATACAACATGTTGTTTTAAAATATCTATATATTATGGAATGGCAAAGTCAAATAATGAACATACACATTATCTCACAACTTCACACATTAACTTATTTTTTGTGGTGAGACTACTTTAAACCTATTCCCTTTGCAATTTTCAAGGCAACAATAGTATATTTTTATTAACTATAGTCAACATGTTATGCAACAGATTTCTAACTGTTTTTTTAGACAAAGTCTTGCTATGTAGAGTAGGTCCTTAGACTCTCTGTGTAGCCCAGGCTGGCCTTGAACTCATGGCGATCCTCCTGACTAGCCTCCCAAGTGCTCGGATTACAAACATGCACTACATAACCAGAATGCAAATATTAACTCATCTCTTCTATGTAATTACAAATTATATCTTTTGACCAACATTTCCTCAGCCCCTACCAGCTACTGGTAAGGATCACTCTGCTTTCTACTTTTAATGAATCCAAGTTTTTTAGATTCCACATATGAGTGAGATCATGCAGTACTATATTTGTCTTTCTGTGCCTGGCTTATTTAACTTACTATAATGTTCTCCAGATTCCTTTATGTAGTCATAAGAGACATATTTTTCTTCTTTTACAGGGCTAAACATTTTGTGTACATACCATATTTTCCCTATGCATTCATCTAGGCATGGACACTTAGGTTACTTCCATATCTCAGCTATCATGAATAATCTTGCAATAGACATGGGAGTACAGACAATTCTTTGACCCAATGATTTCATTTCCTTTTGACACCTAGTATCATGGTTTATGTCGGTGGCCCCCAGGCCTCATGTATTTGCATTGTGCATTTGTGATTGGTTCATTGTCTAGTGCTTGGATTGGTGGTGTCAGTGCTACACCCTCCTAGGGGTGGACCCAGTATGTGATTTAATGGCAGGAAGAAGGTGTGTGTCTCTCTCTTGCCAGTTCCTGCTTGCTGTTTGCAGCTGCCATGAACTGCAGCCCCGCCATGCCACCCTGCCTTGGAGCCAACTGAGTATGGACTGAAACCTCCAAAAACTGTAAGAAATAAACCTTTGCTTTCCCAACTTTGGGCATCAGGTATTTTGTCCACGACTAGTGGAAAGTAACTAAGACAGAATTTGGTACCAGGAGTGGGGTCATTGCTGTGACTATACCTGACCATGTTTAACGAGAGGCTTTGGAAATGGCTTGTGAGCAGAGTTTGGGAAGGTTCAAACTTGTCACCTGGATACATAGAGCTGGAGCAGCTGAGGCTGTTCTGTAGAGGAGATTCTTGTCAGAACTCAGGAGACCAGAAGGCTGATAGAAAACCTGATAGTAAACACCAGGATTGCAAGGTTTCTGCTGGGAAGGAGGACTGTATTGGTTGTTGGACTCCCTATGATGTGTGTTATGGCTTGGCAGAAAGTTTGTCTGCATTTTTCTCATGTCCAGAGACTTTGCCTGAGACTGAGATTAAAGGTAATGAACTGATTAATCTGGTAAAGGAATTTCAAGGCAGTCAAATGTTGAGACTGTGGCATGGCTATTTTGGGGGGCTTTTAGCCAGATCTATGTTGCAAATCAAGAGCAAAGGGCCCAGCAGGATAATTTAAAACACTGTGAGTTTGGCCAGAAGGAAACCTCCAGTAAAGCTGTGGATTGTAAAGCTAGTGCTGAGACTTTAATTGCTGAGAAGGAACAGAGAGATAACAAAGATGGCCACTGGGCATCCTAGGAAGCAGAGGGTCTCCACCCTTTGCAGCCCCAAAACTGCAAAAGTGAAAGAATTTTCTCAGATGAGAAAGCTTCAGAGTACCATGCTCCAGAATGGCACGGGAGGCCACATGAGGTTCCAGAATGGTGGCAGCCACATCAGGTTCCAGAATAGCGGCAACATAGAAAAGCTTTTCTTCACAATCAGGTAAACAGAGCCCAGCAAGCCAGGCACTGGACCCCTATAGCCAAGAGACAGAAAAGCCTGGCTACTGCTCCAGCTGGCAGCAAGCCTTGGCGGCATCCACATGGTGCTGATTTTAAGTGCAAGGAAAATGCACAAATTCTGAGGGTAAGAAGGCTTCCACCTCAATTGCAAAGGGCCTGGGAGGCCAAGCAGTGTGCCCCTGAGAGGGCAATATGTAAAGATGAAAGGGTGAAGCCAAAGGTACAGTGGAGACCCCAGAAGTTTGGAAAAGCCAAAAACATGGATCATCCAAGGAAAGCTGCAAAAACTGAGCAGAGAAGGTTTAAGAGAAAAGCTGTGGGAGCTGGAATCCTTGGAAGTGCCCTAGGGGTGGAATCACCCAAGCCTTTTGGAGCTTGCAACCAGATTGCTTCAAATGCTGAGCATGGAACTCTAGGACTTAATGTTCACCCTGCTGGGTGTTGGACTTGCTTTGTTTCCAATGCTTTATATTCCCCCGTTTGTAACTTTTGGAATGGTCATGTTTATCTTGTGCCTTTGCATTTCAGAAATGTTTAACCTTGTTTCACTTGTACAGGGGGTTACAGTTAAGAGTTTGCCATAGATATTGGAGGAGACTTGGGACTTGGACTTCTCAGCAATGCTGAAAATGTTAGGACTTTGGCAACTCTTGGAGATGGACTAAATGTCTTTTGTATAAAGGTTGTACGTGAGTCTTTGGGGGCCAGAGGTAGAATGTCACAGTTTATGTCAGTGGCCCCCAGGCCTCATGTATTTGCATTGTGCATTTGTGATTGGTTCATTGTCTAGTGCTTGGATTGGTGGTGTCAGTACTACACCCTCCTAGGGGTGGAGCCAGGATGTGATATAATGGCAGAAAAAAGGTGTGTCTCTCTCTCTTGCTGGTTCCCACTTGCTTTTTGCAGCCGCCATGAACTGCAGCCCCACCATGTGACCCTGCCTTGGAGCCAACTAAGTATGGACTGAAATCTCCAAAAACTGTAAGAAATAAACCTTTTCTTTCCCAACTTTGGGCATCAGGTATTTTGTCTCAGTGACTAGTGAAAAGTAACTAAGACACCTAGTATTGGATTGTTCAATCATAATTATGCTAGTTTTAGTGTTAATTTTGTGAGGAATCTCTGTTGTTCTCCTCAATGGTTGTACTAATTTACATTTCTGACAACAATGTACAAAGGTTTCCTTTTCTCCACATTGTTTTCAACACTTAACTTGCACTTTGATAACAGATATTCCAACAAGTTGAATTGAAATCTCATTGGGGTTTTAATTTGTGCATCTCTGATGGATTAGCTATGTGGAGCAGTCTTTTCATATACCTTTTGGTCATCTGTATGCTTTCCTTGGAGAAATATTTATGTAGGTCCTCTTCCCATTTTTAGATGGGGTTATTTATTTACTTGCTATTCAGTTCTTTGAGTTCCTTAAATATTAACTTCTTATTTGATATATGGTTTGAAATATTTTCTCTCATTTTGTTGTTTACTTGTTTATTCTTATTTCTTGCTTTTTGATGTACAGAAACTTTTCAGTTTGATAAAATTCCATTTGTCTATTTTGGAATCATATTAAAAAACCATCACATCAAACAGTGTCATAGAAATTTTTTCCTATATTTTCTTCTAGCAGTTTTACAAGGTCAGGTCTTATGATGAAGCCTTTAATTAATTTCCAGTTAAAATGTTTTATACTGTGGGTTAAATGTCTAAATTTCATTCTTCTTCTGCAGGCAAACAGTTGGTTCTTGCAACACGATTCATTATTTTTTTTAACGATAGAAGAGTTTTTAAGGTAGGAATAGAAATAGGCTCTTCAGAGTGAGTTTGAGTCAAAAAAAAAGCAGGAAAAGAAATACACCTATAGCATGAGGGTGAACCACATTCAACAGAGGACACAGTGGCCTCAACACAGTGCATCAGAGACTTTTTCTCCCATCATGTGGCTTTAGTAATTTTTTAAAGATCAACTAAGTATGAATATGTAGTTTTCTTCCAGGAAGTCCTATTTTTTCCTATTGGTCTACATATCTATTTTCATTCCATTGCCCTCCTGTTTTCATTACTGTAGCTTTATAATATATTTTGAAGTCAGGTAGCATGATGCCTCCAGCCATGTTCTTTTGTCCAAAATTTCTTTGCAGGGCCTCTTGTGGCTTCATGCATAGCAGTGAAAAATATCATTGGAAATTTGAAAGAGATTGCACTGGGTTTATAGATCTCTTTGAGTAGTAAGGATATTTTACCAACATTAATTTTTCCAATTAATGAACATTTTTCATTTGTTTCTTTTTCATTGTCTATCACCAATGTTTTGTAGTTTTCAATGCACAAGTTTTTCATTTCCTAGACTAAATTTATTCCTAAGTACTTTTTGTAGCTATTAGTAATGAAATGAGTTAACAGTAATAATCTACTAGTCAATATTACTGGACCATATTCTTGAGTAGCTAAATCTTCAAAAATGACCTGTCATTTACTTTTATGAAGTGTTTAAATTTAATCTGCTAGATATGTCTAAGAATATTAGTCAATTAAAAGATATGAAAAAAATAATTCAAATTTTAGGAAAAATTTTAGCATCAAACACACGCTAGAGACCATGAAAAAGTACATATATTTACTTTAAAACCTCCATATCATCACTTATTAGTGTTAAAATGCCCATGGGAAGAAATTTCTCCATTAGAGACATTCAGCAAGCAGTAACCTGGATTTTCCAGAATCCCATTCTTTCAAAGGGCTTTTTTCTGTGCTTTTGAAGTTGCCCACAAGAGCTATGTCCTTGCATATAACCAAGGAAACCACAGGAAACTTGGTTGCTAGGAAACCACTGAATTGTCTCCATGAAAATCACCACAGTAGGCTTGGCTTGAATAGAACAGATGCTAGGAAAATAAGATTATGGAGTTACAGTTACTTTAAAAAAAAAAAAAAAGAAACCTAGGATGCCTCTTTAATTGCCAGTTAAATCTCTCCACTGTCATGACTGAAAGGCCATCACACAGGCATGACAGGAGGCACCCGAGGGTTCCAGGGGCTGATGGGAAGGGACCCCAAGACACCGTGTTAAACCGTGGCTCCGGGGCACACACTCTTCCTTCTCCCAATTAATTTGGTTACCTAGGGAAAGTGGTGTGGTGACAGCTACTGTCTCCTCCACAGAGGGATAGATTTTAAAGACAACACATTGTCACTGGATATTGCTAGACCTAACTTCTGACATTTCTCTCTTTCGTTCCATGCAGCATAAGATGAGCCCCTGCTTTTCTTCTTAAAACTGCCAAGATGTTTCCTCATTGTAATTTCAGTGCATGGATCTACATATGAGTATGAATGCAACTTTGTCCTCTACAGGTTTCCTGAACCTGTGGCTATTTGTTCCTCTGAGTAACTGGACTGTGAGAACATGTACGACTGCAAGAACAGAAGAACGTAGCTAAACTTGTCAAGCCTCTGACCCAGCCAATGTAAGCTCCTGTTTGGGGCCCAGCGACACCCAAAGTTCCACGTGAAATGCCATGCTTATGATTTCAAGGTCTACTGCCCTGTCCTCCATGGTACATTATTGGTGTATTTAGAAACCCTTCTAAACTTGTTTAGAATTTAAACGTTTCTCCAGTCTCGGAGAATTTTTTCAGCCTGGGAATATTTTACCATCTCTGGGCGAAATAGGCTATGGTAGCTGGACCAAACTATTACAGCAAATGATATTTCCTTTCATACCAAGCCTAACTCTAAAATTAATAATTTTTATTCTAGAAACACATTTTGCCTTGTTGGGCACAGTGGTGCATACTCGTGGTCCCAGCTACTCAGGAGACTGAGTCAGGAGGATCTCTGTTTTTGTGGACAACACAGTAAGACTCAACCCCAGAAAAATGCAAAAGAGAGAGAGAGAAGAAAAAGAAGAAAATAAGCAAAAGAGGAACAAAGAAAGAAAATAAATATATTGAACTTATTAATCCTAATATATATTTTTAGTTCTGTTGTTTCTGTATTAGCCAGGGTCACTTTATCCCAAAATCACACCTCTTTCACTATGCCAAACCAATTCAAATCAAACTTATTACATGTACTTCTTATCATCCTGTCTTCTTTTTTCTAAAAGCTGAATTTTTCATCCACATAAATCAAGGGACTATACTCTTAGGCATTTTTTGTTAAGTAGATTTAGATTTACACTTGACATCTGAATGGATAAAGTTTCTCATAAACTCTATCAAATGGGTAAATGTCCCACAAGTCCAGTGGGGAGTTTTAAATGAGAGAAATGGTCTAAGCAGGTACTCCGAGCCACTGTGGAAAATCAATTCTATGAAGGCAGTGATGGGCATTTTGGTTTAGGATTCCACTGAAAGCAAAGAGAATGGCTGAGAAATTATTTGTGCATTTCAGAGCGCACGGAGTGACAAGCTTGTCTGAGGAAAGAGGCGAACATCACTAAACACCTGGCTTGCAGATGCGCAGGGAACCTTAGCAATTCTCTCACTTCCTGTCTCTGCAAGGTGATTGGCTAAGTAACCCTTGGGAATGACAGCTCCCTAAAAAGCTCTGTCTTACAAAGGACAAGATGAACACTTCAGCTAAGGACGAGGCAAATTATGTGTGCAACTCCACAGAGCGACAGTGCATTAATAAGTGGTCTGCGAGACCATCAGCGTTGTCATGACCACCCGATCCTGTCTTGGGTCTTCTTTCCCTTTCTTAGAAATTGCTAAGATAATTAGACAACGTGTCTAAGACATCTGAGTACAATATGAATCTGAGAGGAATAGTCTTCATAACATATTACAAACTCAGTGCATTAAAAATGAGCAGCTGTCTAAAGGGATGGACGGAGGCTGTAACACAGCAAATGCCCACTACTTACGAAGCACTGTGTACGTCACGTCTGCATTGCTTATAAAGAGTCTTACAGATTCAATACCATTATTTCCACCTCAAATGAAAAAACGGGGCTCAAAAAGACATGTAACTTGCTGCCTATTAACTAATTAGTCACAGAGCCAGACTTGGCCCCGGAGGATGTCTCTTCCTCAATCACATTGGCTTTGAGAAGAGCACTAACAACCTCGGAGGCGGAAAGGAGCAAATTCTACTTCTCACTCAAGCAGTCTAACATGTGGCCTACAGGGGTCTCTGCTCACTGGAGTCACTCGGAGACCCTGGTTGATAAGGCCTGGGGTCCCATCTCCAAGACTGCAGAGGCAGGAACACAGGCTGCAGTAAACAGCAAGGTGACTTTCACGGTTTATCCTTGGAGATGATGCCGTCTGTCCACTCCCGTTGTAAGAGCTCAATGCTGTGTGGTCACATAGCTAAATCTAATTTAAAGGGAGACAGGGATGAAATTATACTGGTCCAGGCAAAAGGGAAGAAAAGTTCCAAGGAGTAAAAAGTGCCAAAGTTCAAATTCTGTCCACTTGCTTTCCCCTTGCTGAATATTCAACAGGATAACTCTGAATAGAGATGCGTCAACAGGTTCCCACTGCATTTAGAACTGAATGTACAGAAACACAAGTACGGTGCAAAGTAGGGCCGTCACAGCAGCCACGGATGGAAGAATACTTAGGGATTAGTAGAGCAGAATCTGCAAATGTGGGAGTTACATAAGCAAGTTTAGATGAATAGCTTTGTATGTCGTGACTCAGGCTTGACCACTCTAGGTCCCTGTGCTCCCAAATCCACGTGCCCACCCAGACTTTCCTCCTGAGATCCTGGCCACTTTGTCTAAACACTGGAAATCTCTGGGACCCCCAGAGACATGCGTCATTGTCAAATTGAACTCACTCCTTCTTCCCCTCACACGTGGCTTGTCTGAGTTGACCGGTCCCCGGCTAACTCCCCAACTCACTGTGTTCTCACTTCTCTCCTCTGTCTCAAACACAAGCTCACTGAATCTCTCCTTAGCAATACCTTTCCGAGCAGAGGGGCTCTGCCCAAGTTGTGGTTCCTTCCCAGTATTCTTAGAAATATTGCCATAAACCTGTAACCAGTCTCCCAACTCCAAATTATTTTGTACACTCCTGCTACACTAATCTTTCCAAGATGTCTCAGAGTCCTGTCTCCCTATCAGCAAACACAGGACAAAGTCTAAACCCACCTATGCAGAGCACAAAGGCTTGCCCAACCGAACCCCAGATCCAGGCTTCACTCTTAGCCCTTCGACCCCGACATCATGGACACAGAATGACAATCTCGTCTCTGAGTAATCTGAACACTGCTCAAACACAGCTCTATTCTCTCACCCTAACCCTAACCCTAACTCTAGCCCTAACCCCAGCATAAATGCATTTCCTCCCAAATCTGATGAATGTTCACGCAGTCCTTTAAGATCGAAATCAAAGATCTTCTTTCTTCATTTCACTTCTCTCTTCACAGACCTCTGCTGTCATCTGTGTCACGTGGTTACGGCCTTCTCTCCTCCCAAGTCTATCTGCTTTACTAGACGGCATGCTGTGGTAGAATTAACAGTCCCACAACTTAGCAGGAACCTTAAAGTTCTGCAGGACTCAGGACGGAGATGAGCTGAGAGCAAAATGCTCACAGGATGGAACCAACAGTGGTGTTTGCAAAACAAAAATGAAAAAAAAAATTGGGTTAAGATTTTCAGACACTAAAAGTCAAGTGTGAAAATACCACTGGCAAAAGAGAGAATTAATTTATCAAAAGTAAAATGTGATTATTAACAGGAATAATAAGTAAAATCCCACTGAGCAGATCACAGTAGCACACTAATTAGAATTCTGTAGTGTTTAATGAGTTAGGAAAATAGTAAGAAGGTGAGAGCCCAGGGAGGTGAAGGCTGGTTTGGAAAACAGCATATACACTGCCAGTCCTGGACAGGCGACTCCGTAACTCAGCTGAAGTTTTCCTCTATGGCATCTACCAGATCCTTCATGAAAATCTTAGGGAGCAAAGATGCAAAATATTAACATCACATTGCCTTGCATCAGCTTTGAAGAATTTTAAATTTGCACGAAGGGATGAGTTTCCCTTGGGAGCTTTTCTGGCATTTTCTGCTTGCGTGGTATTGCAACTGGTATATGAGACCAAAGCAACCGCTTTTAATAAAATACCCCATAAACCTGAGGAGTGTTTCTCATTACCCTGGTGATAATTCTGCCTTTCTTCTCATAGGATAGAGGCATGGAACCCCACTGAGCTGATAAAATAGGCTCAATGAACCCCTATAGTGAAAATAGCATTAGTGGTAGGATTGCATAGATTTCCTATTGCAAAAACCTGGGTAGCATTTCATTACTGAAGTTGTTGGATTCCTTTGGTTCAAACCTGGTCCCCCAGTCTTTTCTTTCTTTAGTTAATATTACAACAAACAATGGGTAGCAGCGTGGGTTGAGCACTTCCTCATCAAAGACAACTACACAAACCTGCAGTCAAAACACGTATTTTGCAGTCTAATCAAAGAAAGATTGCTAGGATTACCCTACAACCTGTCAAGACCAAGGGAAATATGTGTTGCCTATACTGAGTCTTTGCACTTATGCTGGCTCAATGGTCCCAGAAGCAGGAGGGCATTCTGGAGTGTGAGGGCCCAGCCGGTCAGCTTATAACACCAGCCTATCTTCCTGTTTTCCTCCATGGCCAAGGTATTATTTCCCTAGCTGCATGTTGTGACACTCTAGCTCTCTCTTTTCCCAAAATACTCCTAGAGCTGCTTCGTGGGAAGGTAAATGGCAGGATGTGCTGCTAGCTCATATTAAAACTGCCCCTTTATTAAATTTGTTCCTTCTCCTGTTATTAAGAGAACTTCTAAATTTCCCCATCTGCATTTGTCTCATAAAAATCTTCTTTTAATTCAGTGACTTGTTCCAAGCTCCTTCATCATTCTAGGTTTCATTAAAAATTTAATGATGTCTAACCCTCTAAGTCTCACCAAAACCGCTCTGTGTTCAAAGACAGCTCCGAGTTAGGCTGAGAGCAGTTGGATACTTGTGTTCGGAGCCTGCAGGTTTAGCCCCAGTTGATGGCTAACTCAGTGGCTCGCAGACCTTAGCCTATAGTAGAACCACCTGGGAAGTTTGTTAGAAATGCAGTTGTCAAAGACGTATGGTGAAGATGCTGACTCAGTTGGTCCTGGGTGGACCTCGAGGGTGTGTATGCTGACAACCACCCCTGGGAGATTCTGTTCCTCACACTGAGGACCACTCCTCAGCAGTGGGCACAAAACCTGCCATTGTCATCTTGCAGACCATCCTCCCTAATCCTAACATTTGGTGTGGCCTGTACACCTCAAATCCATCAAGCTAATCATGCCACCCCTCATAATTCCTACCTATGAGCTCTCTGCAAATGATACTGTGCGACCTTTAGTTTTTGACCACTACTTCTGTTCCTTGCTAAAACAAGAACTGGACGCCAAATCTCAACCCAATTTGTTATGGCCCTGCATAGTTCCCATCGGGAAGGGTTCCTTTTAGTCTAGCTTGAATCTCTATTAAGCCCAGCAAATTCTCTAGCAGAATAAAAAGACCACCACACACCTGAAAAAGCCGAGCTCTACATGTGCAATCCCATTTTATTCGTGTAGCCAGCCCCCTCCTCAGACTTCTGCATCTGGGCCCCGAGACCCTGGAGGAGTGACTTAGACCACTTCTTTTATAGATTGTCCTTCGGCCCCTCTACCAGATAAGTATGTAGGGGTCTAAACCACAATGTTTGCCCCAATTCCCACCTAAGAAATTGCTCTTACATATCTCATTTTGTTGCTATGACATCTTACTGGCTAGACTGCAGGTCATTATAAGCAAGATTCCTATGAAATTTTTTATGGTAAATGCTGTAATGATATTGGCCAGGATATTTTTCACTACTTTACCCAATTTCTCCTTAATGAGACTCCGCGGAGCAAAATTTCTGTCTGGACTTGAGACTAAAAATAGATTTACTGCTCATGAGCAATTGGTTTGCATTTATCTCATGGACACTAAATTTTATGACAGAGGCTTCTGCTTTTTACCTCTGACTGCTAGGAAGCAGAGCCAGCCCTCAGTGCCCTGGGCTGTATTTCACAGTCCCATTCCCAGAGACCAAGTCTCACCTTCATTTTCCTATTTTCTTTCATTTTACCACATGCTCTCACTGCATTTTACATCTCTCTCATAAAACATCTCTTACATATATTTTTAAATTGAATTAATGCTTGCTCAACTTCTTTTTGTACTTCCCATTTGGATCCAAGAAAAAGAGAAAGCTCAAAGGCTAAAAATGACAGCTCGGCCTATCAGTGAGCGCGTCTTCCATAGATACCTGATTCTTAGAAAATCTGCAGCTCACCTGAGGCGTGAGGACGGGGTACACGGGTCCAACCTCACAGTACCTACAAAGGGGCTGCGGAAGGAAACTAGACCAGCACATGCTAACTAACGGCACATAATGCAAAGGTAAAGTGGCACCGATGCTGAGTATTTTGGGTCAGAGGTAAAGGAAAACAGCAAAGACAGGAGGAGTTAGGAGAGTTTCCAAGAGGCAGGACTTGCACAAGGGTTTAGACTTTAGAGAATTTCTGATTCTCTTGGGTTGACAGAATGAGGAGAAAGACATTTGGGTCAAAGGAGCAGCAGAGAGCAGAGTCCAAGTGAAAGGAATCAGAAAGTTTAGGAAACAAACGTGAGTGTGGATCCTGGGTCCTTGACCTTAGTCATCACTTCTCAGGCTCCTTCTCTCCCTTTGTAACTCAAGAGAATCTCATCTAAGAAGTCTTGATTGCTATCAAAATTAGGACCACAGTGACAGGAAGGGGACTTACTGCCTTCAGGATGCACAGAGGGGGCCGTGCTCTAAGGGAAGCACACAGCGTGATCACACAGTGAGGGTGGGGACACATGACGGGTCCTCTTGTGAGCTCACAGCTAGCTTTGGACTGGCGAGGGGAGGAACAAGCGAGCTATTCAGATTCCCTGAACAGGACAGGGATGAGCCAAAGGCAGTGTTCACAGAAATTCACAGAAAGTACCAGAGGCACCGGCACTAACTACAGGTGGTGGTTGGTCCCGGGCACAAAGCGGCAAAGCCTAGGATGAGGGAGGTGGCAAAGGACTGGGAGGGAACCTCTGGGTTACTTAAAAAGCTCTTTACTTTCTTTGGAGAAAATTCATGGCTGCTACACTGGGCAGACACATAGGGCAAAGGCCAAGCTTAATCACAGTGACTTCCCAATAACCGTCCGCTGTTTTTCTTCATTTCCCACTAGATTCTGAGCCCCAGAAGGGGAAAATCTCACTTCTGCCTTCCTCACCGGTGCCTCTACTCTCGGATTCCAGGCATGGAGGGTGCACTTCAAGCACATTTCATCCATCAACACTGCACTGAAGGAATTTTGTCATAACACTGATGACTGCCACGAATCTCAGTACGCACGGACCGAGCACATTCTAAGCATTTTCCAGCAAAGTTTCTGTGCAGCAGAGACTAATAGCTCTGCTTGCAACTGAGGAAATGAGGCAGAAACCACTTATGCACTTGACCAAATGTCCTTTGACTAGCAGATGACAGAGGCAGAACTCGAACCTGTGTCTTTTGGTGTCACAGCCCACGCACTTGGGCTTGGGCCTGGGACAAGAGGGTCCAGAAAGAAACGAAGCGATGAGAACTTGGAGAAGCAGTGAAACTCGTCCAGACCTTGCACTGCTGAAACATTACTTCTCAGATCCACAGCTAGACACTCCCTTTGGCTTAGGTACACCAGCGAGGTGCCCGTGGAGAGAAAGGAGACTCCCTAGGCTCAGCATACGCCACCTGAGCCGAGGGGAACACACAGGAAAAAAGACAACACAAGGGACAACAGCGACAGCGGCCTGCAGAGCAGCTATGCTTACAGGCACCCTAAGGGTGCGGCAGTGTAGCAGTGTAGGACGGGGCTGGCGGGGACGCCTTCGTAGCTCTTCGTTCCAGTGCTCCTCTAGCTTGGATTCTTCTTTCCACATTACGCACCTTTAATTCTCCTTCTCTAGCACGCAGCTGTATGAACCGTATTAGTTCATCTTAAAAGTGCTTTGTAAAAAGCCCCCTTCCAAGCTCCAAGGGCTCTGTAGACTGGTGGAATAAGCACCCGGCGTTTCCGTGGGAGAAGCAGTGTTTCTGAAAATCCAGAGTATTTATAGCTATGCACGCAGTTTTCACTCCCGTCGAGAATGTTGCCACGGCAAAGCAAAGGTTGGGATTTTCATGCCCAGCACCGGTCAGGTCACACAGAGGAAGCCGTTACACCACCAACTGCCCAAAGCCAGGACATGCAGCTCTCCCGTCTCTGTTCACCGCAGCTGTCACTCAGCAGCTGACTCCTTGTCACCCAAGCACAGAGCAGGTTGTGGCTCATGATGCCAAGGGGACCTGGACCCATCCTGACATCTGTAAGTCCTCCGAGATGGTTTCCAGAAAAGTCTGAACAGACTATCATTTCTTGAACGTTTGCCCGTGCGGGTGCAGGAACGTGGGTTTTTCTCTCTGGGATCTTACTGGCTCTCACAGCAACCCCAGGAGTGAGTGCTTCTTCAGGGTCCACTCATAAAATTGAGGACCAGTCTAGATAGTTCAAACCCAGGGAGGCTGACTTAACAGGGACCTTATTACACAGGTTATGCGGTGGAGACACAGAGAGAAGATGCTGAGATAATCGAGATACTGGCAAATGCGAGCCGGTCCTGACTGTCCCCCGGCTAGAGGCAGAGGGAGGAAGTAGGTTAGCAGAGCCTCAGACATGCAGAGGAGGCCTCCAGGGACAGGATGGGCCGTGAGTGTCAGCAAAGCAGAAATCACGGGCCTCGTTGTCTGGGCTGTCGACGAGAAGCCAATGGGACCCGAGAAGAGGAAGATGGTCCTTTCTCAACCTCCCGTCTAGCATTGGTGCCTCCAGTGGGTAGAACCCTGCTGAGTGTATGCAGAGCTGTATCTCCAGCACTGGGGAACGGTCTCGGACAGGAAGGGCGTCCAGGTGAGAGGCTGTCTGGAAACACACGGCCCTGGTAGGTGCTCTATCGTCCCTGTTTATAAAGCAATGCCAAGAACCTAAGTTGCTCCCCTCAAGTTACATAGTCAGCAAAGACAGGAGACATGGCTCACACTCAAACCTGTTACCACATCGACGCTTCCAGCCACTGAGCAGTGTTACCTCCTCTGCGACGGAGCCTGGAAATTTCAACCATATTTGGATAATGGCTCAGCCCTCAGTGAGGGCTAAGATTTTGGGGGCATTTTCTGTGTGATATGTTCTGTGTGTGCTGCCTTTTAATGGATTACTTTAATTCTCACAATAATGCTATATGGTGGCACTGTGCTATACGGTGGGTACTGTATAATTCTTAACTTCAGTGAAAGTGTGACCTAGCTATAAATAAGATGGGTCATGGGTTCTGGACAGTCAGGTAGCTGTGGACTCTCAAAATCCATCATTATTTAGTAGCATAATAATAAATATGGAATATCACCTATGTTAGATCCTCAAAGGCTAGTAGGACCTAATACCCAAAAGAAGGGTGTCAATGAAGCCCTGCTGATTTTTTAAATTTTTATTATTGTTTGACAATTCCTAATTGTATAAATCTATGTTATCCTATGTGATATTTTGATGTGTGTATACCACATAGTATATAAATAAAGCTGCCTACCCATGACCTCGCATACCTATTATTTTATGGCATTTGAAATGCACTTTGTTATTTTGAAACATGTAATACTTTGCTGTTGGCTTTAGTCACCTTGCCAGGCACAGATCTGAAAGCCTCCTCTCCCCTGTACCTGGAACCTCACATCTTTTGATCAATAACTCCTCTTCTGTCCTTCCTCTCCTTCACTTCCAGCTTCTGGAAGTCACTATTCTCCTCTCCACTTCTATGAGCTCAAGTTTGTTAGATCCCAGGATGAGTGATACCCTGCAACGCTTTATTTTTGTGTCTGGCTTATTTCACTTAGCACAATGAACTCCAGGTTTACCCGTGTTGTCACAAATGACAGGACCAGTACATTTTTAAAGGCTGGATAGTAGTTCAATAATTGTGTGTGTGTGTGTACGCACATGCACATGTGTGTATATTTGTGCATCTCTCACTCTTTCCATATCTATTTATTTATTAATGGGCAATTAGATTATTTCCATATTGGCTAGTAAAAATAATGCTATTTAGGGACATGTTGTGTAATGTGTACATATTTGTGTATTTCCCAAGATTTCTCCTGTTATTTTTATTTTAACCATGATGATCCAAAAAGATACTCCATATGATTTCAGTTCTCTGAAACTGGCTCACGTACATTTTGTAGTATAAAGTATGATCTGTTCTAAAGAATATGTTCAGATGTTATTAAACAGAATGTTCTGTATATGCTGTAAGGCCCACTTGTTCTGAAATGTGTTTTAATTTCAGTGCCTTTTCACTGGTTTTCTGTCTAGATTATCTTCCATTGCAAGGTGTGGCATATAGAGGTCCCCTATTGTTGCGGCATTTCAGCCCCTCTCTCCCTTCAGGTCGGTTGGTAACTGCTTTGTACATTTAGATGTCCTGATGTTTCATGCATATGTACTTTCCGTTGTTATGTCTTCCTGGTAAATTATAGTTCACTACTGTATAATGGCTTCCCTTGTATTTTTCCATAGCTTTAGACTGAATGTCCATCTTGTATGACACAAGCTACTCTACTCTTGTTCAACATTCGCATGGAAGAGCTTTTTACACCTCTTCACTTCCGGTTCATGTGTGTTCTCCATAGCAATCTGAGTTTCTTCGGCAACATTCAGCTGGATCTTATCTTTATGATCCATTCAGCCAATCTATTTCTTTTATTGGAGAATTTAATCCATTCACATTCAAGGTAGTTATGCCACATAGGGACTTGCAGCTGCCAGTTTACTTTCTGGTTGCTTTGTATATCCTTCAATTCTTTCTTTTTTCTTTCTTTCTTTCTTTCTTTCTTTCTTTCTTTCTTTCTTTCCTCCTCTTCTTCCTCCTCCTCCTCCTCTACCTCTTCTTCCTCCTCCTTTTCTTCCCTCCTCTTTTGCCAAAAAACTGTCTTTCTAAAAGAGTATTTCAGTAAGCACATAATTTTTGTTGAAAATTATTTTCTATCATCACTTTATAAATACTGTTTTCTATTTTAATCGTTACTGTTGAAATATCTGCTCTGTAAATTGTTCTTCTGCTAAATATTGTTCACTGAAGGGAAATTATTTTTCTTTTCCAGATAATTTAGGAGAGTTTTTTAATCCACCTTTGATTTTTAGATATTTTATTGTTTTATCAATTTTTACTTTTTAAAATTTTTTATTTTAAAAACAAAACAACAGAAAGAATAAAAACAATGATACAGGATTTCAAAACAAAATAATAGGAAATTAACACTAGTTAATATATTGCCTATAGTTACCTTTAAAGTAGTTGTTCAGATTACAAGATTTAGGCATCAAAAATGATCAAACAACCAAACAATGAAAGCACATCTGTTCTTTTTGATGAACTGACAGAGACTAGCAGTATGGTTCTCTATCTTGTATACACACACACACATACACACATATGTACACCTATATACAGAGAATCTTTTCCTTTTTTTCTCCTTTCCCCATCCCAGTTGTTCTTTCAAGCTCACAAAAGGATAGATATTTTACTTTCATTTACTTATTTTATATACTTATTTACTCTAATTAGACTTCATAAGGCTATTTGTCTATATGAATTGGTGTTTTTAGTTTTGTTTTCCCACCCTCCTTGCTGTTTTCGTGGTTTTCTAAGGTGGCAACCTTTATTTTCTGTGGCTTGTGCTATTTTGATGCTGCTGTTACTGTTGTTCACCACTGAATTTTCTGAATGTAACTAAGAATTAAGATAACACAAAAGACACCTACTAGATGCAAACTAATCAGTCTACACTAACACTAGAATCTTTGCCCCTTGAAAACTAAGCAGTAATTTTGCAGAGGATGCACAAGGAATAGTATATTCAAAATTACATTCCATACATGGAGGAGAAGATTACAGAGAAAGCCCTGTAGGATGAGCAATAACAAGGAGCCAGGAAGACCAAGTAAGAAGGAAGGAACACTCAGAAAGTCTGTACTAAGAACCCAATGTTAATACAGAAAACCGCTTTGCCCTTTAAAAATTTATAACACCCTAATAAAGGATAAGAAAGCTAACCAGAGTGTACTTATTACACACAGTGAACGCATCGATGTTGCCTCTAAAGTAGGTCCTTCCTATTAGCAGCTGGGGACCCCTGAGGGACGTGCCTGTATTTGTGTCTGTGTTTCCCACTATGCATAGACTTTCCATCATTTTTATTATAAGCTAAAGCTCCTGTGGCAATATAGCCCAAACATTAACATCTTCCTAACACTTACAATAATTATATTTTGAATTTTACCTGTATTATCAAGCTTCATTTTGTTTTCCCCCCAAACATTAATTTCAAGTAATAAGTTCAAATTTCAATTCCAATGTCTTCTCTTACCAAAAATATTACTATCCTTGGAGAATGGTTGGTTTTCTAAAAGTAATGATTGTATTTCACGCTATTTTTTCTACATGATACATTACAAGAATGGTCTATTGCTAATCTCTTAAGAATCCGGGGGCCTTGGGTTAAGGTTCAGATTGAGAATGTCCTCCCAAAGGCAAGGCTTTGCAAAGGTGACTGGCTCACGGGGTGCAGTCTCACCAGTGGGCTTACCCACTGGCCGGTTCAGCCGCTGAGTGTGCTGTTGGGAGGTGAGGTGTGGTCGCTGGAAGCATGATGTGAAAGCCTGTGTCTACCTCGCTGGCTCCTCCCACTGCTCTCTGCTCCTGGCCACCATAACATGAGCAGCTTCTCATCTGCCAGGCCCTCTGCCTTTCGGTTTTTGCCTGGGAGCTGACTGGCCATGAACTCTAAGCAAAAACAAACCTTTTGAACTCTGAGCTGTGGGCGTTCCAGCAAAAAAAAAAAAAAAAAAGTGAGATTCTGCTATCAGGAATGGAGTCATTTCTATGACTACCAAACTGAGTGCTCTAAACCCTATGGAACTGGTTTGCAGAAGGTGTTTAGGAAGGTTTAGAGATGCCATCTAGAAAAGCCCTAGAATTCTGTGATCTGAGCTTGATGGGAGAGGCGGTCAGAGCTCAGAGCTCTACCAGTAATGATAGAAATGCAGTCAGTAAAGGCCAGGCTCAGGAAGAGTCAGCTGGGAACAAGGACTCCACTGAGAGTTGAACTCAAGACCATGTGAATTACAGTTTGGCAGAGTATGTATATGTTAATAAAGAACATATGAAAAAGCACTAGTCTTCTGTGAAAAACCAAAAAAAAGTTTCTTAACAAAATAATCAGAGAATAACAATAATTACCACACTGTGCCATAACTACAATACATTTTACTCATGGACTGAGACTGCAATAGATTGAGATTAAGGGTGGTGAGCTAATTAATCTGGCAGAGAAGATTTCAAGGCAACTCAGTATTCAGGGTGGTGTGGGTACTGCTTACTGCTTTTAACTAGTTTCACACTAAGAAATAGGAGCAAAAACCCCATTTTAAAAGTTTTCAGCTTCCCCAGAAAGAAAGCCCCGAAAGTTGGAACAGAGGAGAGAGGTTGGTTACTAAAAGAATTTAGAAGAAGCCAACTACTTTGCATCAGGAAAATAGCAAAGATGCCCTGAAGTTACCTTAGAAATCAGCAAGATCCCTTCCTTCCCAGGCTCAAGAATCCAAAAGTGAACGCCTGAGTTCTTGGGTCAGAGAGGCTTCCACCCCGCTTTCAGAAGAGGGCCTAGGACAGCGCTTGCAATGTGACAAACAGCCTGCTGTGGCACATGTGTTGTAGGTTTGCCACCACTGGCAGAGGAGGTTTGGCAGTGTGCCCCTGAGGGGTGGTGCATGAAGCAGTGACTGTAGATCTGCAATTGCAGTGAAGACCCTAGGACATCACAGAGCCAGGAACATGAAATACCTTCAGAGATAAGCTGCAGGCAGTGAACAAAGCCACCCCAAGAGAGAGACCAGGAGAGCAACCCTCAGCAGTGCTGCAAGGGCAGATTCACCCAAGCCCTTTGAAGTTCACACCTCACAAGGACTTGCCCCAGGTGCCGGACACGGAACTACAGGATTTAACGTTGCCTTTTGGAGTTTCAGTCTTGCTTTGGTCCCATTCCTTTCTATCCTCCATTCTTCCCTTTTGGAACGGAAATGTTTACCCTGCACTACTGTATCTCAGCAGCATTTAACACTCTTTTATTTTTATAGAAGCTCACAGTTAGGAGTTTGCCTTAGGTCTCAGAGGAGACTTTGGACTTGGATTTTAGTGCTGGAACTGTTAAAACTCTTAGAGATGGAACAAATGCATTTCACACAACAAGACACACACGAGTCTTTTGGAGGGGATGCAATAGTTTACATCAAGGACATTTTGGTTATTCTTTTATGATATTCGGTGTAATAACTATCGTTATTCTCTAATTGTTATGAAGCTGTGCTTTAGTTTTTCATAGAAGAGTGCTTTTTTAATATTTTCTTTATACATTTGTATTACATTAAAATAAAAAATTTAAAAACTATTCCCCCAAAGGATCACGCACTCAGGCAGGGATTTTAGAAGGCAATTGGGTCACAGGGTGCTAAGTAGGTTTATCCACCGGTGAGCTCAGGATTGAGTGTGCCATTGGGAAGGGAGGCATGACCAGACGTGGCGGGTCGCTGAGGACAGAACCTGGGCATGCTGGGTATCTCTCACCTTGATTCCTCCCTTTGCTCTCTGCATCCTGGCCGCCACGACCCGAGCAGACTCTGGACTGCTAGGCCTCTGTCTCTCCAGTCCTGTGTTGGACCCAGCCAAATGTGGACTGTAACCTTGAGTCAAAAGAAGCCTCTCCTCCTCTAGGTCAGGTACTGTGTTCCAGCAATGAGCAACTGACAGAAAGAGGTGGGTCTTTAACACCCTTTTCCCGTGAACCTAGAATAACACTGCAGAAAAAGAAAACACTGCAAAGTGAGAACATGGAAATGTCACAGGCTATTCACACACGTGCTTTCTTCTCAGAAATGCACCAACACAATGAAACTCCCTCAGTAATGGCACCCTAGATCTACCTGGCACAGATCAATGCATTGGGTCTTTCAGAACACATGATATGGAAACATTTAGTGACAGAATGAGTCTTTCCTAGAGCGAAAGGACTGCTCAAATAAGAAATTAATAAGCACTAGAAAAATGTCATGTAAATCGTCTGATAAAGATTATGATTGAAATTGATTAAGATATATTTCTATGCTTATTTTTACTTCTTTAAAGAAAGGGGTCCACATTCTAATTGCAAAGACGGCTTTCTAACTTCATAAATTTTATTTTAAAAGAGCTCCTGCATGCTTCATTTAAATATTCCTATTCTCAATTCTTTCTCATCTCTCTTAACAGCCCTTCATTGTATTCTGTAAAACATTTTCTCTCCTTGCCATTTACTGTCTTCAAATAATATCAGAGAGCCATTAACTCTCCTTTTCCTTTCTGCTCGGCCAAGCTGTGTGTAATTAACTCCCTTAATGGTTCCTTTAAACAGCCTCCTCCATTCTCCCGATCAGAGCATTCTCAGTGGCTCCTTCAATACACTGCGATTTGTTGCACCACGTTACACGTGGCCACACAGGAATACACGCAAAACACGTGGACTACATTTGATGACGTGCTCTGCAGAGGACCCGGGGGGCATTCAGAGTGCCCGCAGCTCGGTGTGAAATTTTTCCAATGTGGTCTCCGCAGGCTTCAAGGTGCAGAAGCGAAGATAACAGAGCAGAACCCTCAAGTGTGCTCAAGTCACCAATGACGGCGCAACTCAACGAGGAAGAGTTTTAAACTAGACATAGTGACATTTCACTTGGAAATAACTGGGACTGAGGTGGACCAAGGGAGGAGGAGAGAGGCAGAAAACTCAGCAACTCGGTGAGTTCAGAGTGTACAAGTTCATTCTTAAATCAGCTCAAAGAAAGTCAGCCCTCTCTGAGATCACATTTCTGACCGCCATAGTTAAGCCCTGTGATTACAACATGTCCGCGGTGAAGCGACTCAGAAACAGCACGTGAGCCCCGCGGTGAAGCGACTCAGAAACAGCACGTGAGCCCGGCTTGAGCACCCAGCCAGGGCCCCAAACTCAGGGGCATTTCCTGAAAGCCTAAGTGACAGGATGGAGATGTGGTAGGGGGTTGAGCGGAGTCCCCATTCCTTCTGGTACTTCCCACCTCCCAAAGCCGTAAGCGACCCACAGGTGTGGGAACAAACATGATCTGAATCAAGTTACAGCACAGATCTATGCCCTTCTAGAATCTCACTTGTTACAGGCTTGCTTGCTTTTCTTTCTTTCTTTCTAATATCAGGACCTATGCTAGGCTGTGGTGCAGGAAAAAAAGAAAAAAGAAAAAGGAAAAGATTAAATTTAAAAATCTATTGATAAGATTTAAAGTACACTTTAATATAACAATAGAGGAAAAGGATCACAATTTTGTACAAAACAATTTTGCCCACAAACACCAGAGCAGGATGAGAAGGGGGAGACTGCTGACTTTCACTGGGTTCTGGGGCCGATGTAGATGCCACCTCGCTGGAGAGGAGAAGGGGCAGGAGTGTGAGTCATATAGCAAGAGGGGCAGAGAGAAAGCCTTGCACCAGGTACTGAGTAGGGTCCCGCTTCTGCAGTTTCCTGGCCACGGAACCTGGAACAATTCCCCCAGTCTCTGCGGTTCAATTTCATGTTTGCTGAAGTGGGCATAATGATACTAACTCTGCCGAGCAGTTATTGATAGACCCCATTACGCCCCACAAAATCCACAACTGGGTGCCATTAAGAAAAACAATTCCTGCAAAACACTTAGAACAGTATAGAGCACACAGTGATCTCTAGGATGGGTTAGATAGAACTACTCTGCACTGTGGTCACCGTTTTGAAGACAATTAAAATGAGGCATGTGGAGATGTGTCATTTGACTGAGATCACACAAATCATAGGTGGCAGGAGCAAGATTCCTGTCAGTCTACTTCTGCTTCCAGAGTCCCAGTAGCTGACTTCTTCACACTGTGCCTTTAACCCCAAGGTAATATCCTTGCCAAGCGCCCGACCCTGTCTTAAGCACATAGAAAACCTTAAATATTAGTGAGTTTTCCACAATTAGAATTATATGCAGGGACAGATAGAATTCATGCACTGTTAACCAAAACTGGCAGAATATCTGTATTTGGCACAGGACTTAGTTCTGGGGTCATACTTATAAATAGAACATAGTTGTTACTCTTGGTAAGCTTCTGATGTACCGAGAAAGTCAACTCAAAAAATAAGCAACTGAAGGGTGCTACAAAACAATGGCAGTGAAATTACTCATGGAATTGTCATGACAATTAAATTAACATAACACATTAAGTGCAAATGCTCAGATCAATGCGTGGACTGTGGTATTTATTATAAACCCATCAGCAATCACCGAGTCCGTTGCTGGTGTAACCCTCTAAGCAGTGCCATGCTTACCCAAGGAAGCCAGCAGAAGCAGTCGCTGGACGCCCAGGCTTGTTTGGCTTGGCCCACACAATGTTTATTGTTTCATTTTATTTTAAATGTGACGAGTTTCCAAGATTTAAAAGCTAGATTGCATAAAAATTCACATTCCCAGTGTTTCTTAAAAAAAAAGATCTGAAACTGTGCAAATATATTTCTTCCTGACAAGGAGGGGCTCGTGGCGAACCAGCTCAGTGGCCTGGCAATGTCTTCCCATTGCACACTGTCAGAGGGCCACGGGGCAGCAGCCAGGCCAGGTCTCCCCCACAACTCCCTGTGAAAGGGGATGATATGAGGCATGCAGGCACCCCTCACCCTGCAGATCCACGCCTTTCCTAAAAATTCACCTGTAGGATTATAATTTTGGTAATTTTTTTTTTTTTTACTTAGTTGTGTTTTGTTTTGTACTGGGGATCAAACTCATGACCTCGTGCTTGCCGGGCAGATGCTTTACGCATGGTATTTTTTCTATTTTCATATCTAAGAGGCTATTACTAAAATCTCTGAAAAAGTGAGAATAAAGATCCTGACACTTTTTCCTAACTCCCTAAAATACCTGTGAACCAGCAAACATGAAGCCGGGAGTTATTTTTTAAAAGTTTATTTAAAAAATAAAAAGAGGGTTCTTTAATTAGTTGAACAAAAGATTATCATATGACTCAGCAAATATAAATATCCCCCCAACCATTGAAAATAGCCATACCAATATAAACTTGTACAAAAATATTCACAGAACCACTATTCACAGTAGCCGAATTTTGAAATACCTGTACGTCCATCAACAGACAAATAGACAAATAAAACATGGTCTATCAACGGAATATTATTTGGCTAAAAGAAAAACAAAAACACACGCATGCTATGCTACAGTGAAATCTTGAAAACACGCTGAGTGAGGTATGACAGACACCAAAAGCTATGCACTGTTCACTTCCTCCCACAGGAGTGCCCACGATAGGCGAATTCATAGACTTCAGGGGAAAGTGGGCCAGTGCTGGCCAGAGACCTGCAGATGGGCAAACCAGGAGCGATGGGTTTAGCGGGATGTGGTTTCCTCTTGGGGTGATGCCAGTACTCTGGAACTTCTCA
>PVJX010000682.1:129243-222669 GCA_004027295.1 Dolichotis patagonum
TTTTTTTTTTTTTTTTGGCTACCAAAATATCTCTTGTTTTCTTTGAAATAGTTGTCCATATCTTCAAACACAACAATATCAAACATAACAAAATAGTATAAAACCAATCAAAAGAACGAAAGCATTACAGGACTTCAACACCAGATAATAGGAAATGAACAGTGGTTTCTATAATGTCTCGTTTTCTTCAAAACAGTTGTCCATACTATCTCACATAATAAAATGAAACAAAACACAACCGAATATAACTCATTAAACAAACAAATGAAAACATTATAAGACTTCAAAACAAGATAATAGGAAACCAACCATGAATACCATAATACATGCCATTATGTTCAAAATAGCTGCCCATACCATCAGACAAAGTAAAATCTAACAGAACAAGACAGAATAAAACCAAGCCTAACAAAATTGTGAAAACAATACAAGAGTTTAAGCCAAGAAAGTAAGAAATTAAGTGTCGCTACCTTCTCCTCCCAGATGTTTCCTCCCCTATCACTTTTATAATATACATTGTTCCCTCTAACTCCTTCTGTTTTTCATGCTAGGGTTCACCCATACAAGTTCAAACTGTTTCACCCATGAACATGCTCTCCAGTTGCATCCATTTACCTACAAGAGCCTCAAGATTATTCTACTTTATAGTTGGGCAGCTTTCCATGGTATAAAAATACCATATCTTTCTTATCCATTCTGTGGTTGATGGGCAAGTTACCATTGTTCTTTTTCTGATCTCCTGTTGTATGAAACAACTGTTTTCTCTCCTTTGATTTTCAGTCTATAAATTTCCTTTCAAGTTAAATGTGTTTCTTTTCTTTTTAAATTTTTTTATTAATTTGAAGGTAGTAAAATACAACAGAACAGGATAGAATAAAGCCAATTAAGACAGTATAGTGAAATTGGTACAGAACTTCACAGCAGGTTACCAAGAGAACAGTAATAGGTACCATTGCATATCTCATTATCTTCACAATAGTTGTTCTTTCAATCAGGTATAGCAAAATCAAAGAAAGTACAGAATATTATAGAACTTATCAAGACAGAATACTGAATCGAGCAGTATCGTTAATCAGGACAAAGCAAAACAGTAATAAAAATATCTGTCTTCAAAGAGATGGTAGAAGGAAATCCCCCTTATTTGCTGTATTATATATGGTCAGAGATGCTCAAATCTCTGGCTCCCACTTGCTAATGGGGGTGGGGAGTGGGGGTGGAGAAAGGATGTTTGATTCTCAGCCCGGGCACCAGTAGACTCACAGCTGTTTACCAGGGCGGCAGGCTGGCTGCTCGGTTTCCCAGTTCCCTAAGTTCCAACATGGTACAGATCTCGGGAGACACTGCTGGTTCTCGCCCTGGGGTGGCCGCAGCTACAGCAAGCTTTTCTTAAACAAGTAGATGGCTTAATCAGAACTAGGAGAACAGATAGCAAGTAGCAAGGAGTGAAAGCAAAGCACAACCTGACCCTTCCTCACAAGAAGCTTTGGCACTAACATTTTTCTGACCAGGAAGACATCTGAGCGTGTTTTCCGTTATAAATCCACACAGAAAGCTTCAAACCAAAGATCTTCTGAGTCCTTTTCTGAGGATAGAACAGTGAGCCTTCGTGGCCCTGGAATCTTTCCGGACAGAGAGTGGGTCTGCAGGGGCGGAGGGTCTTGCCTCAAAAGCAGGCTCTATCTGCCCGCAATTGACCTATAACGCCCATAAAATGCTAAGCGGTTCCCAGCCTTGAGAGCCACCCTACTCCGCACTGACCTGCTCTCCTTAAACAGACAGCTCTCATACACCACGTCTGCTCTGTTTGGAATAAATGTCCTTGTATCTTTCCACCTTTTCTTCCTGTGGTATGGCTTCCACAACACCAAGTCTTTTCCCCTCTCCTTCGCCTTGTCCTTCTCCATGGCATTAGTGTCCTCAGGGTCACCATCTAAAACTAAGCTGATGTTCTTAATGTGGCTCATGTGATGCCAGAGAAGGATTCAACAGAGTTCTGGAAACTTTCACGGGCACAGTTTCAGTTTATATTTGCCTTGGGGAGAACCAGGTTATCTGATGTCCCTTTTGGATCTGTGGTCACCTAAAACATGACATCAGCAAAGGATTTTTTTTTCAAAAACTCTAAGGGGTGGGGTGGGGGACAAAGTTATATCACAGCTGTATCATCATATTCCAAGGAAGAAACCACAAGAGGAGAGCAGAGTGGAAGTCTGGAGGGGCTGCAGGAGGAGGGTGATCCAGGCTGGACTCCCAGGACCGTGAGCACCGAGGTTCCTCATGGCCCCCCGGTACACAGGTCCTCTGAAAGCGTTTCCTACAGTACTGAGGCTTTACAGTCCGGGGAAGTCCTCAAACTTTAGCTGACACTGTCACGTTGACTTCTCCCTCGCACGCCATGAAATGGGCGTGGAGAACTACGGTCACCACCCTAAGTGATCCGGAGTTAGACCAAACATACATCTGCTCAGCCCCACTCTGGCTTTCACCTCCGAGGTAAGGCCTCGGAGAAAGGAGCTCGGATGCGTGGCAGGGGAGTCCGATCCTCTGGGCCTCCTGACTCACACGGACACAGCAGGACCCCGCCCCTCTTCCAGAGTCTCCTAAGGTCCGGGAGGACCTTAGGAGAGTGGGGCTGCTGTGAAATCACTGCACAGGAGCAAACAGTTTTCTTATAAGGATGTGACTGATTTTTTAAAAAATGATAAAGATTAGGTGCAACTTGTATCAGAGAAAGAGGACTGTTTTTGTTTGCTTGGCAGCTTAGCTCACGTTCACCCCAAGCACCTTCTCTGATTCCCTAACTGTGCAGCAGATGCCTTTGCTCCGTGCTTTCATTTCTATCATGCAAAATACTATCCTCGGTCTTCTGCTCGTTTGCCTTCCTCCCTAACTAGATTACAAACCTTCAATATATATCTAGAATATCCCTAGACTCTAGCAAGGTACCTAAAATACTGCAGGAAATTTTTATTATGTGCAGTTCAATAGCCTCACTTTAGCCAGTTTTTCTTTTCTTTTCTGTGGAAAGACAGAATCCCAGTGAGCTGGGTGTCTGCGAGCCGTGTTGAAAGGCTGCATTGTTTAGGTGCCAACACTCTCAAAATGGCCAGGTTCACGCTACAAAAGGGAACGCGTCACCTGCCAGCTGCTAAATAGATGGCGCGCTCCCCGACGTTTCCCTCCAAGAAACATTGACCGCAAACTAACATCGGCAAACGAGTTTTCATAATAGTATGACTCTCAGAGAGATGCCCAAAAAAGTACACATCACCAGGTGGAAAATGTCTGCGCTAACTAGGCAGAAGGACACTGTCAGTCCAGTGACTGTAGCAGAGGCCACGCCTCTCCTTCACTTGGTACTGACTTGGACTTGCGTCGTTTGATAGGAAAGGTTAATCGCTGTTTCCTGGTTACATTTTACACATCTCCATGGGATTCAGTGGGGTCCCGAAGGTTCTTCTCAGGAGCGTGCACAGGGAAGGTTTGGTCCTGAAGACCCCTGGGCAGAGTGAGCTCTCTAGGTGAGGACACTTGCTTCTGGGGGCTTAGGAGTTGGTTCACAGAGATGAGGGTGTTGGACAGAGGACCCTCGAGCTATACTCCGCTGACACATAAGAGACGCGGCCTTCCTTAGGCCACCAAAGCTCTTTGTGCCTCCTGTTCAAAATGAAAAGCTGGCCAAGTTCACCTGTCAGTTCCCCCCACCTGTAAAGTTGTGAAATCTTTGAAAATGAGAGGGTGTTTTAGTCGTCTGCACAGTATGAAATATCAACATGCTGTGTCTTCCCCAAGTTATGAAAAACACAGTCTAACAGTATCTAAAAGGCTTTTATTGAACCTATGTTTTCAAATATAAAGAATCCATAACACTCAGGTGCATAGCATCCACAAGAGGCCAACGTGCCCTTTTTCTGCAATGCTGCCTCACTCCGAAAAAGGGGAGAGCAAGTCTCCAAAAAAGAAAACACCATCTAAGCGTGACCTTTAAGGTTATAGGCATCTGGAAGGAAACCACGTATTTTGGGTGAGCTCTTTGCATTTCAGGATGTCATGGCTCAAAGAGTGAGGAATTGTTTCATGATGTATTTATTATCTGAGGGATTTTACAGTGAGAACTGTATAATTGAACCCTACAAACTTACAGGCAACACTAACATTTAATAGTGCATACTTAATTCAAATTCAGGTAGGATACATTTCTGTATACCTGGGACGATTTGGGACCATGTGATTTCTACACATCAGTGAACTAAGACATGCAGTCCTCAACAGTGCCTCTTTGTGTTTCTGCAGGAAGCGGAACGCCAAAAGAGCCAAAAAGAAATTCAACACTCAGGAGAAATTTCACATGAAAATGTGTCTGTAGAAAAGTTGAACCTGCTTTTATTGCATCCTGTTGGCAGCGATCTTCTCTTTGTATTTATATTTTCTGCTTCTAGTTAGTGCAAATTAAAAGTGTTGCTTAAAGTTTCATTAAAAAGATGGCATTATTAACATTATACTCAAGAAAGAAAATTTTAAAATATGTACATTTACCAAATAATGCTTCCATAGCATATAAGATGAATATATCATATTTATAAATGGGTTTTTAAAGATAAGAAACATTTTTATAAAATCAAGAACAAAGAAATCCTCTTAGATATAATTTACTAAGGTCTGAAAAACATGTTCTTAAATCCACAGGAATATCAAAAAGGAAAATATACCAAGCTGTAGCAACTTTGTACTATTCATTCACTTAGCTAAAATAAGAAGTTATCTCTTCAAGTGTCTCTAAGTGTCCATGTTTCCATGGCAATGATCTCTTTTCTTTTCTCTTTCCTAATAAATTTGTCATTCACTATTTCATTATAATTTCTTCCATGGAAATCTGAAGTTCTCCACTTTTCCCCCCAACCTAAATCTCTACTTTCTCAAAGGCACAAAAATGGTAGACTTTCTCAGCAAAGATGAATTTAAAATAACGAGCTCTCCGGGACCATTTTCAAATGGTTTACTGCCACTTTGTGTCTCACTTTGCCACCTTCCTACACAGTGGACATCTCCCCCCACCTATCTCCTCTCCCTTGGTGCTTTTCTTTTTCTCTCCAGCTTGCAAATCTGTCTCTTCCACCCTCAAAGCCTTTCCTCTGTATAGTTACGGACTATATATAGTAATAAGAACGCGCATACATTCCAGCTAAAAATGCAACAGACCTTTTCGTCCTGAGGGAAAAAATGTGCACAGACACATTAATCCATCTAGCTCACTACAGTGACCAAACGCCTGCTCTGTGTGTCACATGTGACTATGAGGGGGTGGCAGCACTTACCCAAAAAGAATTCACCATCGCCTAAGGGTATGCAGTCATGAAACAGATATTTGCAGAGTAACAAGTGTACAGAAATACTGAGTAAAACCTAGTCGAGGTTTTACACTCCCCGGCAAATAGACTTACAAATACATAGCATGTACACACACACACGGGAATAGATAGATAGATAGATAGATAGATAGAGAGAGAGAGAGATGTGAAATACATATTAAAACAGAAGTTTGCACAAATAATTAAAAGGGGAAAGTGTGATTTTTTAAATGATCATAATGATCATGAGGTAGGATCCCAAAAACAAGAGAATTTCACCCAAAATGGTTTAGAGGAGAGAATCGATAAGGGGTTATTTATAGTGTTAAGATTTGACTTCATCCTGCAAGTGTTTTTCTGACCCAGACCCTCATTTTGCCTAAAGTGAAGGTTAATTTAGATGTCACAGTTTTTATATCCCACAACACTCTATTACATAGCAACAGTGGCACTTACATTGCATTATGAGATTTTCTTTTTGTGCTTTTCATTAGGTTTTAGTTCTTAGAATGGAGAGAATAAGGCAGTTTCATCTCTGTACTTCGACATTCCAAATACATTATGTCCTCAGCAAATGTGCAGACTATACTAGGGAAGATCATTGGAGCTATATAGAAATTAGGGTAATGGAGACTAATCGTAGCAAGTGCTAGAAGTGGAAGTGAAAATGTGGTGGATGGGAGAATTAAGAATAAGAATCAATACTGTGATGATTAAGAAAAGTGTCTTATTGGATGACTGCAATTTGAGCCACGCCTTGGAGTTTGGTTAGGATTTACTCACAGAGGCTGGAAACACAGGGTAATTCAAAGTGGAAGGAAGATTATGAGCTGCATTGTGGGAACGGGAAAGAAACGGAGGGTGCTCAGAGGAAGGTGTTTCCTTGGACTCTGAAGACACCACGGCGGGAGCAAGGCTGGGCGAGCTGGGCGGAGCCCTGGCTCTGAGTTTGGCAGCTGAGGAATCTCAGTAACCAAGTGGAGCCCAGAGAAGTGCAGGATGGGAGTTAACAGCCTCCGAACAGAAATGGGATTATCTGGAAATTCTTATAATGGTTATCTTCTGGTCTACCCACTCCTCACCACAAGACTCCTGCTCTTTTTATAAGTAAGACATCCGTCAAGTCCTCGCCCCTATTTATGTGATTCAAAGTTGTATTTTGCTCCAATATCTTATTTTAAAATGGAATGCTTCTAATTCAGGACTTCAGGAAGGAAATCATAAATCATAATCCAAAGTGACTTGGCTACACTGTGAGGTGAAATCTACCTACCAAACACTACCTACTTCAAACCGTAAATAATGCACCATTCTAGTCATAAGGAATCAATCAAAACAATGCCAAACGTCTTCTTCAGTGTCTCATTATAGTCTACATCCTGTTTCTGTTTATCATATTAAAACATGTCTTCACATAATACATTTTAGGAACGGATTTAAGTAAGAACCATTTTTCTCTGACCTCACCTGCAGTTGGTAAACGCCCACTGGTTAATGTAACAAAGTATGTGTTATCTTATGTCCTCTATCCAGAGATGATTACCAACCATAACATTAAGATAATTCAGGTGGGGAAAAAACATGACATTGACTTCAACTATGAGATCAATTTCAAATGCAGAAATATTAAAGTATAAATTTTGAAGACAATAGAGTTTGCTTTGGATTTAAAAAATAGAGTCGCTGCTTTCAAAATCGCGTTGCCTTCATTGGCTTTATTTTTATAGCTGCAGCTATGTTTCAGTTTTAATAACTTCTCCATCAATCTCCAAGGAAGTCTCCTGTGCTCGGATATGTGCTTTGCACGATGCTTGCTGACTCTCACCCTTCTTCCCTGGGAGCAGCTTCCCCGAGGTTGAGCTGTGCACTTCTGGTCTGTGCACCTCTATTCCTAATCTTCCCCGTTGCCCTCTGCTCCTGATTTTGCAGGGGGACAAGAACAATTATCAATACAGTGCCTTCCTAGGCCTAACATTTGGTTGGGGTAGCTGATACATCCCCTCGCTCTAGCAATCTATGGTTTATTTTTGTGTGGCTAAATATTTTAAAATAAAAGCAGTGGTTAAAACGTATCCAACAATGTGAGCTGAATGAAAAAATTACATTCATCATCCTGCTACATTTTCAGAATAATCTTACAACGCTTCTCATTTTCTATATTCTGCACATATGAAAGCTAGGTCTAAGATCAAGCAGTGTGACAAAAATCACACAGCCAGTTAGGAGTCCGAGCCAAGATTCGTATTTCAGGTTAGCTGGGCAAAGTGAACAGGAGCTGCACAATAAAAATCACTGGCAAGCAGAAGTGGATACAAGCTGTAACTTTTTAGCCCAAATGAAGAAAATCAAATGGTACTGATGTGCATAATTACATTCTGGGGATTTTTGAGGAGTATAAGAAGCCTCCTGAAATTATTCATTTTTAGTTATGTTTTTCTGAATGTTAAAACATTTCATCTGCATTAACAGTTCAACAAATCCAGTGCCAAAGTGTGGTAGTTGAAATCAAAAGCAAATAATCTTTGTTTACTCAATAAAATTACTACCAATCACTTCCTATTTATGTTGAAAAATAATTTATCTTTGAACATTTAGGAAATTTGTGTAATGAATGCTGCTCACCAAATACACAAAACATCAGGACAAGCATTTTCTTTTCATGTGATCAGTAATACAAAAGTGAATGTAGACAGCAATATACCAGAAAGCAGATTAAAAGCACAACAATGGTTCTCATAACAAAATAAAAGATAGTTGAATGTGTTCAATATACACTCTCAAACTCTTGTTCTAGTGTTCTGTCCATTTGTACAGTGTAGTTTTGAAGAGGTGGAAATCCATGACTAGTGTCATGTGTTTCTACTATATTTTTATCAAATTCATATTATTGCCTCCAGTGCTAATATCTCCCTTAAGTGCTAGGGTTTAACTATAATTTACCTAGTGTAAAAAGGGTTAGGAATACCTTTGTGTCATCTGTAGGCTGTTTTAACAATGGATTTTGACATAGGAAAGTGTCATGTTTCTTGTTGTTTTAAATGGCTTATCCAATCTGCTTTTGACTGTTATGTCTTCCTTTCAGAAGTAAAAATTGTTTTAAAAGGTATGAGTCTGTCACTGACCACCTGGATGGCTGTGAAAGGCTGGCCTGACTCTGATGCCCTCCTCAGCAGTGGGAGGCTTGCCTTAGATCACTGCGTGGCCTCTAGGGTCTTTTCTATCACCAAGATTCTGTGATGGCTTCTTTCTAGATATCCTTCCAAAGCATCATGTGCCCACAGGTGAGGCTTCGTGGAGGTGGCTGGGTCATGGGTGTGTGATACTGGATTAAGGATGTGGTAACCAAACAAGTTCACTGTTTGGTTTAGCAGAGATCTGGGTGTGAATAACGGAAGCTCCACTCTAGGTCTGAGTAGCACCAACCAATAGGCTTGGAGCCTGAATGGAGTAAAAGGGAAAGGGAGGCTTCCTGCTTGATGCCTCCTGCCTACCCTGCCATGGACTGCTTCCCCTCCATGACGTCCCTCTACCACACAGCCCTGGCTCATAGCCAAGCAACTATGGATTGACACTGCTACAAACTCTGAGCTGAAACAACTTCTCTTCCTTTAAGTTTGGGTGTCAGGTATTTTGTCTCAGCAATAAAAAAAAATAACTAAGACAAATTCTATGCTTAATATATTCTGTAATCTTACTGCGGGAAAGAAGTATAACAGAAGAAATACACATTAAAAAAAGACTTACTGAAAAAACCAAAACAGCATATAAAAATGATAGTTAGGAGCAGATAATTTCACTTTATTTGCTTTATCTGTAGTTATAAATCCTGTTATCAGTTATTTCCCAACCACAAGTTATTCTTAATAGATCACACATACATTCTTTCTACATAGGCACATGAATTATTAGTTCATCAGTTATAAAGTGTACATTTTCCCCACAAGTTGATGCTATTAAAATCAAGATGCTACTTAAAATTCATGACTATTTTTATTCAATGACATATGGCAATAGTCACTAAATAACTATTTTGCTTCAGGAATGAATGGATAAGTGAGATAAAAGTTGATGTAAACTAGGAACATATTAATTTTAATCTTTGGCTTTATTTCTATTAATAACACTACAAATCATGCATTTGATATTTAAGAATTAATACACTATTTTTAAATTTACTTCTAAGCTAATTTTGAACTTTGATCCAAAATTTTGAAAAAAGTTCTATACAGAAATTTAAAATAAGTGAAAATGTTTTAAATGTTAATAATTTTAAAATCAGCCAATTTTATATTTATTACTTCAAAGTCATAAAAAATTTATCTTATTGTCAAATACATGTAACAGTTGTGAAACAGAAAGAGCAAAAATACAATTTCTGGAAAACAACTGCAAAAGTTTGCAAGAAATAATATTTCACCTCTGATTTGACAGAAAATACCAAGTACATAAAGCTTATTCAGAATTTTTTTCAGCAAATGCTAACAGTTAGAGGCTAACAGTCACACTCTTGGTGTATGTATCATTTAAGTGGAAACTTACATCTAATACGGATAGGAAAGCAGAATCCAAGAAATCAGTAAGGCACACTGTGACTATAGAGTTCCCTACAGACAGCAGAAAAAGTAGACTTCAAGGTCCAAAAATAAATTAACCCACAAGAAAATGAGCCAGTGAGAAAACCACTGGTAAATGGCATAGCAGACAGACCCACTTGGCCTCCATTTGAGTGTAACTAATTCTAAACTTCAGCAGGACATGGAAGAGCAAATGAAAGACGGACCATCGCTTTCTCAGGACTCCTAGCTCTGGTCTCCCTCTGACATCCCCTCTCCTTCCCTCCCTTTTCTCCCTTTCCCTCTCCCCAACCCTCTCCCTTCTTCCCCCTTGTTCTCCCTTCCCTCTCCTCTTCCTCCTTGCTCTTATTAGCAGTCACAGCCTTCCGTTTCCGCAGCCCCACTGGGCAGTGCATTTCCTCAGCGTTAGCTCACGGACCCAGTAACACTTCCTCTCTGTCCCTTCAGAGACACACATCCTACTGCTCTCCCTTTCTTCCTGTCTTATCCACCATGGCTCTGTCTCCTGTGCCAACCGCATCTCTATAAGCAGTTCCCTCATTAACATCTTGTTACAACCCCATGGCCTGAATTCTGCCCTGGATGGGTCTCTAACTGACAGAGGCTGGGGGGAACTGTGAGTGAAACCTAAAATGTGAATAGTCATGAGTATGAAAATCTGATTCAGTTTAAAGATACCTCAATGTTTGTTCACAAGTTAACTCGTTACTCTCGGAAGGAAACACTAACTCAACTTCAGGTAACTCAAGGGTCCATCATTAGTTCCGACTGTCCCCAGATGCCACCAGCACATTCGGTGGTGCAAGTCCTCAGCAGCAAAGCACCTCCTCATTTAGAGCCCTCGGAGAGAACATATTGTGTGCTCTTTATGGATTATTCTATGCAGCAGCATCTTCTGTCGTCTTCTATAAAAGTTGCTGCTTCTGATTTTGGCTTTGATAGTTCATTTATTTTAACACATTTAGTAATTTCCTATTTTGAAATTTAAGAAATGAACATATCGAAACAGAAAAATCCCTCCATCCTTTATGCGGTGTTGTCGTTTTAAAGTATTGCTCTACATTTTAGTGTGAACTCAGTTTCTGAGAGGAAAAGAAAGAATATCAACCAGATCCCTCACCCCCAATAGTGTTTTAGGTGGGAACAGCCCTCACTAAATGTCTCCGAGACCTCAGCGTGTCTGGAAGACACCATGATCGTTGGGGAAAAGAAAGCTGGAGCAAGAAAGCAAGGAGGAGACAGGTGTCACTGAAAACTACCAGTGAGGGGACCAGACTTGCTGACGAGCTCCGGTGTGAGCACTGCACACCCCCAGCCCTCCCCACCCCTGCTTCCTGTGCCTCAGGTGTAGCAGCGGGGCATAAATTCGCCCCAGGATTTACCGTGTTTCTCAGCACTCGAGGCTCTTAGCATTTGGAAAGTAACAGGACCCCAAGCGCACCAGGCACTCAGCACCTGTGTGGCCCAGAGCCCGAGATGCCAAACATTCTCATTCCACACTGGAGGGAGATGCTTGTCACATTCTTGGTGTACGTATCATTCTTGGTGTAGGTGCATGGGCTTAGCATTTGTTTAATCGTTTCTACCTTCTCTATCTAGGACAGCAAGAATCTTTGCATCTTCACTTACGCTCACTCCTGCAGGTGCCTACCTTATGGTTTACCTTATTTTAATAAACAGAACATGAAAAACATGACAAAAACATGCTAGAATTGGAGGTCCTATTCAAACCAGCTATTTCCCTTCTATGTATTTTCATGGAAGAATTGGAACTATTCCACAGCGATGTATGTGCACCCATGTTTACAGCAGCACAATTTGTAATAGCTAAATCTTGGAAACTGCTCAACTGTCCATCAATTGATGAATGGATAAGAAAGATGTTATATTTTTATATAATAGAGTATTACTCAGCTATAAAGAAGGATAAACTTGAGGCCTTTATAGGTAGACGGGTGCAACTTGAGATCATACTCATAGCGAAATAAATCAGACTCGTGTAAATATTGTATTGTCTCCCTAGTGTAAAAAACTTAAAGAGTAAATAAGATCCAAAATGTACAATAGATAATTATGAACCTGAAAGGGAAGAAAACTGCTCAAAGGGAAAGAATAACTGGGGTGGGGAAAGGAGAAAGGAAAGAAGGGGAAAGATGATGGATAGATAGATACACAGATACATAGATAGACAGATTCACAGGTAGGTAATTATACCACTAATCTCTGTTCATCAAAAAGAACAGTTTGTGCTTTCACTGATCCGTGCTTTGATCATTTTCTTCATGCCTGTATCTTATAATCTGAACAATGACTTGGAAGATAACAGTAAGCAAAGTGTTAACCACTGTTAATCTCTATTATTTTGTTTTGAAACTCTGTATCATTGTTTTTATTCTTTTTTCATTTTAAAATTAAAATACACACACACACACACACACACACAGGTAAAGCATGGATTAGGCCTCGGGGTGTCTGGGGGAGTTCTGAATCTCATGTGAAGGTAAATTAACCGCACAGCTGGACTGTCACAGAGAAGACACAGTGACCGAGGGTGCAGGCACGGCCAGCAGCTAAGCGCCCCAGGCAGGCATTTAGAAAGACTCCCTGGGGAGCAGCACAGGAGTGGACTTCACCATGAGACCGCATGGCAGGCGCCAAGGCTTGGAGGCAAACAGGAGCTGTCCTCTCCACCTGCCGTCACCTTTTCTTCAACACAGCCTGAGAGGAGGCTGGAGCAGCAATAAAAAGACTCAACTCAAAACCATTCTCTAGGAGTGATGGACACCTGTAATCTTAGCGCTTGGGAGGCTGAGGCAGGAGGATCACTGTGAGTTTGAGGCCAGCCTGGGCTGCACATGAGTTTTAGGCCAGCCTGAACTGCACAGTGAAACCAAAACAAAAAAACTATTCTCTAGAAATAAATATTGGGTCCATGAACCAATTGTTAGGAAAAATAAGTCTCTCTTCCCATATTTGTAAAATGTTTGAATTTGGTTGCAAAGAAAATATACAGAAATTCCCTAACTTTTAAAGCAGAGAGTTGAAAGGGCTGAATGGTGAGCTGTGACGACCTCTGAGAAAAGTGAAAAATCATGAAGTAAATGAGCTTGCAGAAGAGGTGTTTGTCTTAATCCAGCCTCAGGGCTACTTCTATCCTACTCTTTTTACTTCTGTGCTGTTTCTCCATGGTGCTCTAAACAGGAGCAAACACACAGCTACCACATCGACGACACTAACCCAAGAGACCCATGAGTCATGTCTCCTGTGGTCTCCACAGAAAGGCCGGGAACTGCCTTCTTTGCCTGCTCAAGAGGCTCGACAGGAAAGCAGCGGGCTCTCCAAGGTGACCTCGGTGAGTCTATATTCTCATCAATAATTCTAAATACACCGAAAGAGACTTAGGTTTGTTTCTGTCTGAGAAAGTAGAAAGAAAGAGTAGAACAGGTGAAGAAGCTGGTCTGGATCAGACAAGCACAATGCATTCTTTAAGTCACCCAAGCACTGCGCTCTCTGACACAGCAGGATGGAGAGTCCTTGAAAACTGTCCCCACCAAAAACATCCAAGCCACTGATATCATCGCACTTATTTATGAAAGTTTTCATAGCTTCCCAAGTCCAAGAGCATGCATAACAATATTACACCTTTTCATTTAGGAGTTTATCAAAATCAAGAATCAAACTGTCACTAAACTCATCCTTTTCACGTTTTGCAAGAGTCCTTTTAACTCGCTGAGGTTGTCAGATCCAAACTGGTACCTGACCCTTCATGAACCGCTGGGGATGCAGCTAAATCCTGGTCCCTATGTGTCGTTATAAACTTTGTCACAACCCAAGAGCAAACTGAAGGGACATCTTCAGTGCCCTTGGTCAGGAGTGGTCCTCCCTTCACTCAGCTCAGCTCCATCCTGCCTTCCTGCCGTCCTTCCATCGGGGAAGCCTTTCCTAGACTTCCCTGGTTTGGCCAAACCATTATTTTTCTTACAGAGCTGCACTAGTTCTTTATACAATTCGTGGACGTGATTTTACATTTTTAAAAGATTATTAGTCACCTAAAGGGCAGTGACTGTGTCACCTACTGCATCTCCAGTAACACCTGGACAGGTGAGATGTCAGGCGGAATGCTGAGCATGGCAGGTCACGGAATTACATTTCAGGGAGTGCACCGCTCATTCAGTGTCAGGAAGATCCGAATTTGGAGAACCCGTTGGAATTTCTTACAAAACCATGGTCAAAGAAAGCACGATCAGCACAATACCTGCAGACACTGCTGCAGACACTGTGACCTCTCACGGTTCCTGGAGAATCAGTGTCCTGTGTCACTTGGTTCTGGGGTGTTAGTGGAGTAGCTTTCATTCTTCTGGTTCTCCTAAGTGTGCTTTCCAGACTGAGCGATTCCGAGAATATGTTGCAAAAGTAAAACAAAGCAAAACAAAACCAGAGAAAAATCGTGCCTCTCCATCTTGGCTCACAAAGTGATTCCTTTCAATAGAATAAACCAAGGAGCTGTCTAAGACAAACCACAGCCCAGCGACACTTCAAAACAGTGACCTCAGGATCTTGCAGTGGGAGACCCACATCCTTAATAAACATTTCTTTAAATTTCCAGGCAATTCTAAAGGATATCCAGAATTTATAGCCACTGAAATAGACACCATCCATCCCCTACACTTGTTCTAACGTTTTGACATTGCACACGTGTCAGAAACTAAAGACACTCATCATGTTCACAGTTTTGTGACAGTTTCAGTTTGGTGCCTTTCAAATACCCACTGTCCAAAACCACTAATGTGCAAAATGAGTATCTACCACAAGGCATCTGTGTGCCAATGAGCTTCAGGAGGTTTTAGCTGGCCGATATTTTAACAAGATCAGACAGTGACAAACTGTACCAGCAGAACCATCGGAGCCGGGGCTGTGCCAAGTGGGGACTGCCAAAACACCGCCTCTCTTCACATCTCCCCGCAAAAGGTCACTGCTGGAGTGTGAGATCCTCACACGCAAACACGCTCTTCTCTCCACTGAAGCGGGTACAGGAAAGAGACCACAATGAACTGTACAAACGGTCAACAACTTTAAGTACATTAGTGGATTTTATTCAGCTTGCAATGGATAATGCATTCCAGGTATTGAAAGTTTCTTTTTTTAGAAAACAGGTAAGAGCAATCAACATTTCCATAAAACCCTAATGCGGAAGCATCTTTGAAAGTTAGCTTGCTTAGGCCTTAAATTCTATTCTATATTCTAACTTCCCACTGGGGAGCCCTTGTAGACAGCAGTCAGTCCTCTGACACTTCCTCTCGTGGGGCACGAAACCTCTGAGGGACACCAATGTCATAATGATCCGTTTGTTACAAGGCTCTTCAGTAACGCTTAAAGAAATTTCCTGCTCCTTTAACATCATTTCTTCTAACCCATCTGAAGCCGTGCAGAACAAGTTTAATGTCCTCTGCTGTCTGAGAGAACTTTTAGTGCTTAGAAGACAGCTTTCCAGATTCCTCAAACTGACTCCATGACCACTATACTGCATGGAGTGCCGTTTTCGTTTAGCAGCGACAGCGACTACAGTTTCCATGATTAGCACTGACTTTCCTACTGCAAAGTAGAGAACAGCATTTAGTAAAGAAGTCCCCCAGCCCGCCTTTTATTTTAAAGAAAATATTCTAATGTTTGCGTTTGCTTACTTGAATAAAATGACCAGTTTGCATGACTCAGGATATAGGATATTAGTAATTTTCCAATGCGAACATGCCAAAAGTATTCAACGTCTTTGCAAAACTAGATGAATAAGGAACCTCCCACCTCTGCTCCTAAAACAAGCAAAGGTTCATTTGGGGAACTAAGCACTATCTCTTTTCAACAGCTTCCATATGAACCTCACAATTATGTCCCTCCCTCCCTGGAGATAATTGAGAACTTCAGAAATAGATGTTCATTGTGCAGAGAGGAGATATTTAAAATTTATTTTTTTTGCTAACACAGAGTTTATGGTTTTCTTTGGTGGGTCAACTTAAATAAAATTCATCCAATTACTTAGCACTATTAACTTTTATCAGTTCTACACAGTGAGTGTCATCCATGGCACTTGAATAAAACTTTGAAACAAAAGATGAAAAAACTCTTTTATTTGGGCCAGGACTTAGAGACTTATACTTTAACTTCCACGCCTTGCCTCCATTGTATGGTAGTATTTCTGCCTATCGACATCCTGTTCTTCATGAAACTATTTTCACTCAGTAGAAAGACAGTCTAAACTCACGTCTAGGAGACATCATGCTGTTTCTTGGGAAGTGAAGAGCTCTTGGATAACCACTTCTTTAAGCTCTAAGAACAGCATTACAAAAAACAAAACGTGCGAACCCTCTTTCACACTGCTGGAATACCACGCCTGATAATAACAGCTTAAAGAAGGAAGAGTTTAATCTAGTTTACCGTTTCAGGGAATCCAGGCACAGTCAGCTGGCTCCAAAGGAGAAACAACATGGCAGAACGACATGGTGGAGAGATGCCCAGTTCACAAAGGCCAGGAGGTAGGACAGGGAAACAGTGCCAGAGGGAAAGGGTGAGGCCAGACAAAGACCCCAAGAGCACCTCCCCGTGACATTCGTGGTCACCCCACACACACAGGAATGTTTTCCACCAATCCCATAGGAGGGTCCCAAATCAACCAGGTTGACACATGTAGCTTAACCACCCAAAAGGATAAATTCTATCATTTCAAATAATTTCACTTACTATTCAGCATGAAGACAGTGGCAGATTAGGTTAAAAATCTCACATTCTCATGGACTCATATTTCTTGCTAGAAGGAACAGGGGAGGGAGGGGCCGTCTTCCTCATTTTCAAGGGGTGGCTCTAGAGACCCCCGGAGAGAAGCCCAAGAAGCCCCGTTACTGTTCACAGACTGTGCTGCTGCTCCCATTCTCGATTTTATTGCCTTCTCTCGATGCCATTCGGTGCCCCTGTCCCTCTCTTAGCTCTAGTATACCGATTATTCCCTTGTAGCCAGGAGGAGACACCCGTCTGAATCAATGGCCTGGAGAAAAGAGGAAGCCCCAAGCAGGAGTGGCTTCACAGAGTGCCAGATACTGACTTCTCCTTTAGTGTCCATTATCCAACCATGATTGTCCAGCTTCCTAGAACTGAAATGACTCACTGAAAAACTCAAAGCAGCACTGCCAGGCAGAAGTAAACCAAAGGCGAAGCGCATCTGTAACTGTCAATTTTCTCATCGCCATATTAATAAAAAGAAATGGGTGAAATTAATTTTAAAAGTATATTTTCCTTGGCAAAGTGCATCTGAAATAGTACCACTTCAGCATATTTTCAATATAACATACTCAGGAGATAGCTTTCCAACTTTTTCCTGCTTTACTAAATCTTCAAAGTCCAGCGCATGCCCCAAATTATCCTGTGTCCAATGTAAGGCCTCTGTCCACATTCCAAGGGCTCAGCAGTCACACACATATCTGGTAGCAATTGTAGTGGGCAGCGTGTTGACACTGTCACATCTTTCTGAAAATCTTTTCAGGGAAAGAATAGATACGGTATTATATATTTCAAATACAGGAGAATTTTCACAGGAAGTGAACACTTCTCAAATTTTAGGTTCTATTTCTTTTCCCCTACTTTTGCATAATGCCAAAAATGTTAGAAGTAATAGTCAAAAACACTTGACAAATGGTCTGTCCTTTAGCCCTGCAAAATTTATTCCTGAAGCTTCTAAGCCCAGTGACAAATGGAGCCAGACTGAAAACCATGAGACATAATTTGTTGGCTGTAGTCCCTCGTGAATCAGACAGGAGCTGTTGACATTCACGAAGCTTGCCACACGATAGGAGTTCAAGAATTAATCCTGGCAGATCTGTCATTTACAATTTAGTTTTCACGGAACAACTTACTTAGAAACTGTTCTGAAGTCAGCGCTGGAATCCCAGTATGTATCTAGACTTGGAATTCTATTTGGGCTTTTTCCTTGCTCTCTGCCATGTTGGGTAAAAATTGTTTTAAATTCTCCAGGGTTCCACCGTAAGAGGTATCTATCTTAACGTCAAGATAAAGCCAAGGAAACTGTGTTGCTTCTTGATTCCACACTGTGCATGGGAATATTAAAGTGTGTGAGGGTACATGTATTAGCTCTTCTGAGAATTGTTTATGTTATTAGAACGCTAAAGCGGTGCTGACTGGAAAAAAGAAGAAAAAAGCCCTTTTCCTCAAGAAATGTGCAATCTGAAAGAGGAAGAATCTGACAGCAACAGTCAGGACTAACACTGTGATAAAATAGCAAGAGAGGAAACATGTCTACAGCATCTCAGCACTTACAGTTCCTGGTATCCACCCCGCACTCCATAAATACCCACTGCGTGAAGGGAGCTCTATGTAAGTCTCTGGTACAGACAACTGAGGCCTCCTATAAACCAATTTCCCTTGGGCAGGCAATGACCATTGAATATATATTACTGACAGACCAAAATAGAAATGAACGCCCATATGTTCAAAAACAAAAAGGTTCAAAAAACAAAAAGTGAAATGATTCCCCTCCATGCAACACACCATGCATAGCTGGTTGTATTAGGTTGTGAGGGCTGCTATAACAAACAAACTCAGATTCTCAGCTACTTGGGAAGTGGAAAGACTGTAAGTTCGAGGCCAGCCTGGGGCAAATTAGGGAGGCCATAGCTCAAAATAACGTATAAAGCAAAGGGCTAGGGATGTAGTTCAGTGGTGGAGGGCCCCTTCGGTTTGGTTCTATCCCAACCCCAACAAAAACCACAAAAACCAATGCAGACCACAGGTCTAGTGACTACAGTAACACAGACTGATGTCCCGACAGATCAGGAGGTGAGAAGGGGAGACAGGTTTCAACAAGCATAGATCAAGGGGTCGACAGGGCTACGATCCTTCCTGGAGTCTCTCGGGGAGAATCCATTTCCTTCTCCTTTTGTTTCTAGATTCTCAGTAAGTTTCCTGCCACAGGACCTTTGTGTTCCTTCTCCAAAGCCATCAGCATTGTATCTACGTGGGTAGGCACTGACCATGGCCAGGCAGGCAGGAGAGATTCGCTACCTTTAAAGATGCATATGATGCTGTCGGGCACCCTTGGGCGACCTGGCTAGGCTAACCCGCTGAAGGTCCACGTCTTTAGTCCTCTACAAAGTTACTCTGACCAAGGCAGATAACAGGCGTGAGGGTGTGGCTCTCTGTGGACCTCTTGGTGGGGGTCACTGTCTGTGGGCTCACTGTTTCCTGGCACAGTGATTGAAGATGAATTGCAAAGAGAAGAAGTCTTTTGCTTTTCCCACAGCTACATCCTCCCTGCATTTTCTGTTTATTTGGTCACCTTTCATCTGCAAAGCCATTAGCACCACATCACTGTAACCACTTTCTAGAGACACGGTGCCCTCTGACCACAGCCGGGAAGGACACTGCTCTCCGTCTTGCTCTCTCCTTCCCTCAGCAGCACCCCATAATTGACCAGGGATCTAAAACAAAATTGCATGCAAAAAAGAATTCAAATTAATATTTAAAATGCTGTTTATTTCCACCAACTTTTTTTCTGGTTGCCTTCAAAAGGCCCAATGGCTGGCAAATCACTATGCATTAGAATAATCATTTTAAAAATCAAAAAACAGTAAGTGACATCTATGTAACAGACCATGAAAAGATCAAAATAATAAAGCTGAATCTGCCATACAAAAAAAATAAAACCACTTTGCCCCTATTTACAGTATTTTATCCTGGGGGGGATGATAGCCAGAAATAGGAATAGCCATGAGTATTTACCAAAAAAAAAAAGGATCTCTGTTGAAATACAAATACAAACTGTGTCAAGTGATGAAATGTTTCTGATAGTTACCTTTGTGCACACAAATATACTATGGCTTTTTTTTAACCTGTCACTATGTCTAGTTTTTTCAAGGTGTTGTCATGATTTATTTTATATTTCACAATTTCATTTACTCTCATAATTCTGATTTCTAACATATCACCCTCTATGGGAAAAGTTTTTAAAATCTGGTTTCCTAAACATTTAGCACTGAGCCCTGGGGGAGGGTGCCTACCAGAGGAAGGAGGGAAAGAACAGGATGAGATCAAAAGCAATTTTTTCTTTCTAACCCATCACACTAACCCCAGTGATCCATTCCCACAAACATGGTATCTTAGAGGAGTATTAGAGAGAGCTGAAATCAACTGCTTTTCAGGGGTTTTCATCCTGGAGGACAGAATACTACTTCTTTACTGCAGGCTTATTAACCCTTTATCTATTTTTCATCTTCACAGCGATTCTGAGCGTCAGGTACTGCTACTCCAAAGGTAACGGGACTCAGAGAAGTTAAGTGAAGGTTAGCAGAGTGGTACCTGATCAGTGTTAGAGGAGTGTACTCTTCATGATGCAAAACCTACCCCAAGGCAATAAAGCTCGAGAAGTTTCCATGCATCTATGAGCCATTACCTGCCAATGCACAGACTTCAGAAATTGCTTAAGTTCAGCAGTGACTAAATTATTCATGATTAGCCAGGTGTGGTGGTTCACACCAGTAATCCCAGCACTCGGGAGGCTGAGGCAGGAGGATCATTGCAGATTTGAGACCAGCCTGGGCTACAAAGTGAGCTTAAGATCAGCCTGAACTGCACAGTGAGATCCTGTTTCAAAAAGAAAAGAATCACACATCAATTATTCATGATTAATTTCATACAATTAAAAATGCCTTCAAGAAAGGTTAAATATCACATGGGTTCTCTAATATGAGAGACCTAAAATGTTAATAATTTAAAGAGCAAAATAAAATTGAGATAGAAGGAAAGAGGGAGGAAGACCCTGTGGACATGGAAAGGGTCTGGGGAGAGGTGGGGCAGGAGAAAGGAGAAGGAACAAAGACCAAGATTCCATATGCATGGGTACTAATTCCTCAAGATGCCTGTGATTAATCACCACAACATATACTAATGAGGATAATAAAAATATTTAAACCTTTAATACTCTTTTAACCTCCTTTTAAAATCTAAAACCATAATATCAAAACTTCAACATCACTGATTCTCACCCAAATCATTTGCACCCCTGAAAACTCCACTCGATTAATACCCTCCCTACGGGGGTCTCCATGACAACATGAGCCAAATTTGATTTCTCTCCTCTCCCACAGTCTAAGGCAGCTTTATCCGAGCCGTATTATAGAGATGGAAGAAAATGACTGATGAGATACAGGGGATGGGGGTGCAAAACTGAAGAGTGGAGAAGGGGCGGCCTCCTCTGAGTGTGGCCGGGGAAGACGAGGAAGGCATCGGACAGCCCGGACCCGCAGCCCGCAGGGAGAAGCCACATAGGGTGTCCACGAGATGGTCATCAGACATCACTCCACAGCGACCGTGGGAGAAGGGAGAAATAGTGACCGACGACCCTAAAAGTCTGTCGTGATGGAGGGGAAACGAAGGCTAGGCTTTGGGGCAAAACCAGGGCACGAGAAAATGGCAGAGCCACAAGGAGACCGTTAGGGACCACGGCCTGAGCTCTGCACCCGTGACAGCTGTCATACCGCACGATGTGGTATTTCCAGTCATAGGTGCTATGTGGTGCAACACATCTCTAGGACTTAGTTTTTTAAAGGGAGAAAACTTTGCAAGGGATCCCTGTTTACTGCCTGGACTGCAGCCTGGTGTCACTGCATGCACACGTGCCTCCAAACACATCCAGTTGTATCCATTAAATAAATGCTTCTGTGTGGTACATCAGCTCCACCAACAGAGGTGTTTTTCAGTCATAATGAAGATCTGTAGGTATGCGCCTATCAAACTGAATTTATTGGCTCTTGTATAAGCACCTGTATCCAAACATATTAGGATCACCTTTGTGATTTTTAGAATTTTTTTAAAATATCAGCTTATTTATTTATTTATTTCTGAGGCAGACTTGTGCTACGTCACCTCAGCTGGCCTTGAACTCATGGCAATCTTCCTGCCTCAGCCTCCCAAGTGTGGGGGTACTGCACTGGGGTACCTGTGTGATTTTTTTAAAATGAAAGCACAGACCACACCAACAGGTGGAAATAGAAGAGCATGGACTTCAGCGTGACCTGACTGGCTTGAGCCCTATTCTACACCACCTTCTGCCTAAGAGAGAGGAGCAGAGAGCCCAAGACTCTAGGCCCTTGAGGACACGGCCTGGACCCGCAGTGACCCGTGCTATGTGCGCTGAGATTGGCATGACTGAAAGCCCTCAGGGGACAAACCGGACAGCCGGCCGTCCTGCTGGCCTGAGTGCTGGTGTGAGTGTCCACCTCCCGTGTGACCTCGCTAGGTCACCTCCCCTCTCGGTGTCTCCAGTGCCTCGTGTGTGAGATGCCTGTCACAGTAACTGTGACAGCTGTAATTAGGGTGTTCCAAGAAATGAACAACTGCTATACATCAGGCTCCTCCACACACCTAAGAGGCAACACACCGGTGCCAGCAGCTAGCACGGCGCACACTCGCGGGTCCTTGTGTCCTTGGTCGAAAAGGGGGGTGGGGACGCCCACCTAGAGTGACGCCAGGGCTAAGATGAAGTGAGGCTGTCACATAGCTCTCCTATCCAGGGTGCAAATACACAAACACCTATGGTATCCTGTATTCAACCAACACTGATGTATTTATGTGAAAGCATTTTGTACATGCGAATGAATTATAAAATACTTCCAAGTGGGTAAGGAAAGATAAATAAATCCCAATTACTTAATTAATTATCTACTTACTATGAGATGAAAGGAAAATAAATCCAGGGCATACTTGGGGCCACGCTTTAGTAGTAAACACACCGCAGAGGCTGAAACAGGCTCCGAGAGAATACGCAGTTTCATTGAGTCTCAAATACCCTGAACACACCCCTTGTGCTCACGCGGGCGGGAGGTGCAAACATTAGTCCTGCACGGGATGAAGGGTCTCTCTCAGCCTGCCTCCCTGGCTCCCAGCAAGCCTGGCTCCCAGTTATCCTGTCTTGGAAAACTGCTTAGTGCTGTGGGGTTCAGAAAGAGCCCCCCATCTAACACGCAAAGCACGACCGGAGCGGAGTTAGGTGAGGAGCTGCCTGGACCCTACGCGTCTCCCCGGCCTGCCTGCTCACAAGCTCTTCTTTGATCAGGTTTTGTCGTTCTGAAAGGGCTGCAGTTGGGTGATCTGAGGAAGAAAATGGGGTTCAAGGAAGAGGGAGGGGCTGTGAGAAGTGGGCTCTGAACACAGAAAGCAGAGAAGGAGTCACAGACCTGCCCTGACCCCGAGCTTTGGCCTAACCTTGAGTGAGTGCGTAGAACCCTCTCCCCTGAGCCTTCCCACTTTGGGGAGAGGGTTTAGCGAATCGTTTAGGGTCTCCTAAACCCTGCCATTGTGGGCACTGTCTCAAAAGTGGTCAGCGGCTAAGGCTATGCCTGTAAAACATGATAAAACTGAAACTTCCTAAGTGACGCTTCCTTTATGAATCATGCGACAGACGACTGGAGGCCACACATCCATTTGAAACTGACGTTTTAGCTTTGTGGATATTTTAAATGGAAAAAAAATTATCTGCAGGAGAATTTACTTAGAAGTAAGCGCGTGATAGCCACTGTGGGGTGCAGAAATCCAGCTGAGAGGGGACTTGGCACTCAGGGCAGTCACAAAGGGGTATTGGGGGACTCAACACACCTGACAGGACATGGAAGGAGGCATGACTGTCATCAGGAAAAACTGAGTGACAAGGACAGCACTGTCACCACCTGGGTCACACACAGGACCACAGAGCTGTCCTGCAACCAACCATGGCATCCGGACCTTCTACACCCACTGGCACTATCCATGGGTGTGCGACGCTGGGGCGACTTCTTCCTCCAGGAGGCACCCAAGGGACTGCTCACCTTGTCTACGGGAGGAGGTGAGGGTCCAAATCTACAGGTGACCGGCTCTACAAAGTATTCTGAATTTTGCAGAAGTATTCCCTTGCATATGCTATGTGTGACATAATAAGACTAAAATAAAATTTTATTTGGCAACTTATCCAAACAAGCAAATTAGCAAGGCAAATGAGTAATAAGATCTTTTTGAAGGTCGAAGGTAACACTTTTACACCATTTTACCCATGCATTTTATAAAGTATCATCCAAATATAGATTACTATGGATATAATAACCATTTTCACCTGAACCTACAGTATTCAAACATAGTCAAACCATCCCCTTTTTTGAGAGGGAGAAATTAAGGGGAATAACCCTTCTCTTTTCTTTTGCTCTTCATTCTCAGACCTAAAATAATTTACCACCCCAGATTCCCTTGTCAATGTTGGTCCCCCCAGTAGAAATGCTGGTTCTGTGGCCGAGGGTTTAAAGTTGGATCTCCCGTATACTAAGTTAGCCATTGGAAGTTTAGTATTATTTTTCTTATCTTCAAGTTAGGTCAAGTGACTTGCCCCAAATTCTGAAATTCAGAAAGCAACACACAACCTATCATAAATTTCAATGTTTTCCCTATTTTGTTCTCCACCCTATTTGATTTTGAAGAAAGACTTCAGGACTCAAAAAGAAGTCCCAGGGGCTGGGGATTTAGCTCAGCCGCATAAGTGCCTGCCTGCCAAGTGTGAGGTTGTGAGGTCAATCCCCAGTACAGAAAAAAAATCAGAAGCCCCAAAGTTAACGAGGTTGGATAGGAGACAATTTTCAAAAGCAGCAAAGGCGTCATGTGTCTGCACCCATCTGGTTGTGGCACTGTGGTACCCAGGATCCCCTGGGTCCTTTGGGGATTTCTAAGGACTTGGATCCCCAACCCCTGCATGGGGTGAATCTCTCAATCAGGACCGGTTTGCCGTATCCTCTTCCATTTTCATCGGTGCACCCTATCCTGCAGCCCCCTCCCCACTCCTCAGTCTGCAGTCTGTCTTTTGTGTGCCCATGACTGGAGCAGAACTAGTTTCTATAGCAACCATAATGTGCCCCTCTCCACCTCCAAAGCCACAGCCCGACACAGCCAGGCAGGGCGCCTTCCCTCGATGACATCAGCTCCAGCCCATGAGGTTACCCGGGACGCTCCTAGCAAACGGATCTCTCCGCGGAGCCCGTCCTTGTGTTTCTTGAACCTGCTGAGCCCCACGCTGCCCCATCTGAAAGGCGCTGGCTTTTAACGTAAGGCACATGGCTTCACGATGCCAGATCAACCGTGTTCTCAGTCAGTAGGGCACTGGGAGCCTCACGGATTAGCAGGAAAAGTCAAGGAACATATTTTTATGTAGGCAAGTGTGTGCATATTTATAAACTTGCTAAATATACACCGAGAATCCGCGTAGCCCATCATGTTCCTAGGATTCTGTAGGTTCTCACAGAGTGGAGCCAAGAAGCCACAGCTTTGCTTCCAGGAGTTTCCAGATTCTATTTCCATTCAGTGATGTCATGAATGTCACAGTGGCAGCAGTGTTGCACAAAGCCTCCTTCCTGCCCCAGCCACTGATACAACAGGTCACTCGGGCCGCTGAGTCAGCCACCAGCCGTAGATTGTCCACTGGTAATGAGTCAAATGCATACTTGCGGCTGAACGCTGCAGGCAGGAGGAGAGGCCCCAAGTGTGAACCACCTGCCCTGCGGCGCTGACTGCTCTGCGACCGCCTGGATCTCATAGGTGTGAGACTCTCAGAATCAAAGAAACCTAGGAAAGGGGACATCCTGCTGCCTATTCCCCCGAAGTACTTGCGTTGCAAAACATTCCTTTAGTTGTACATGACAATAGGGTCCTTACTTCTTTGTGCAGGGTTTTCACGTGGCTTGCTTTTTTAAACAAACAAACAAACAAAAAATCTTGAACATCAGTATGAGAACCTTAGGTTTGTTTTTCCATTTTTAATGCGAAAATTAACACAGGGTTGGGTTTATGTCTCTGCAGAACAAAAGGGCATTGACAGGAGGCACACAGTGGCGGACCACGAGCGCAGGGCAGTGCCAGGGGCTCATCCTCTGTGCGCAGACCACACTCGCCCTCCCGGATTTTCATAAAGACCTGGGCCACGGGCCAGTGAGCACAAGTCCAGTCCTGTGACAAATGTCCGGCTGTATTCACGCTTACTTAGGGTCTCCTTGCAGGTCCAGACGTACCAGGGATGCCAGTGTACTAATTTTAATACAGATCAGCTCCATGGTACTTACCTGAGTTGCTGATGCTGTTAAAGTGAAATGGAGGCTTAGTTAAGACAATCAAGCCCACCTGGTTTATTCAGAATTCCTCTCCACCACCTTCTCTGTGTGGGACATGCAGGAGGGTGTTTTCTATTCAAACCATACTACTTCTGCTTTTAAGCATGGGATGCCAAATGCCCACCCTCTTGTCTCTCCCAGTAGCCAGGTACTGGAAGTGCCTCACACAGGAAGCACGACATTAAGTGACCTGACAGCTGTAACTTTCAGGGATGGCAACTTTCCCCATTCATAATAATGCATGTGAATTGCAGATGAATCTAGGTCATGTAGGCTTCAGTTTCAGTAGAATTTGCCATAGAATCTAATCTTATCCTAAGTTTATACTCTTTCCGCTCTCAACAAGCAATACATAGTTTCAAAATTAATTTAAATATAAGATATTGAGGATCTAGGGAAAGCTCCACAGTTCAGCGAGCTAATCAGTTACCATAGCAATCATAACGCAGAGAGTCACAGAGGATCCGAGCTAATTCACTGGGAGTTCTCTCCCCTCCGCGCTATAATGACGCCTAGAAATAGAGGAGTCTGCACTTAAGTCCTTCGCCGAGCCCATCATTGGTGTATGGACATGTGGAAAGTGGGGTTTCCTGTGTCTGCTCTGACATCAGGGAAAGAAGAACTGATACCTGCAAGGAGTCTCCCAACCCAAACTCTTCAGACATTTTCCTCATTCTCAGGCATAAAATATTTGAGAAGGAAGAGTACCAGGCTATGACTCAGTGCATTTTATTCCAGCATCATCGCTGTGTCCAGCTAGGGGCTCCTGAACAGGGCCACTGAGCGCTGCCTCAGCCTCCACAAGTATAAAATAAAGGAAGGAGGCCAGACCGCCACATCACTCCTTCCCTAACAAGCCACCCCTCAGTCCCACGATGTATTTGCCTGTAACTACTTCCTTTGTGGCATCCATCATGTCTGACATGGTTGGTCCACCTTCCAGATAATTACTGAAAGGCACATCGGGTCTCATCTACATATTGTTCTGCTGTCCTCAATTAAATAGCATCTGGTCAGCATCCTGCCTCCCCAGCCCCAAGTCATGAGAGGACACAGCCGTGGGAGCCCATGCTATCGACTGCAGGAAAGATTACTGCTTGCTGCGTAGGAGGACGGTGCAGTTGATTGCTCCTTGGCTGTCAGGGAACAACTCATCTGGAGGACTTGGGGCGTGGGGGAGGCTGGCAAGGAGAAGTTTACTCGTAAATACAAGTGATGCCTGGATAATGAATGCTTACTGATCAAAGCCAATGGGGTGACAATGGGAGTCACCCACACCTTGCACTGAGGCTGCTTCTGAGGTGCAGAAGGAGACAGTGCTGAGCTCCCTGTCGAGGTAAGGGACGAGGTGCTGTGAAGCAACAGACAAACGAGGACAGTGGAAACAAAGCTGAACACGGCAATCGGTCTTCCAAGGACAACTCTAGTCACGATGCAGAGAACAAGATTTATCCACACGCTCTGTGGAAATGACTCATCCGTCCCTCCGCGGCCTCTTAGCCTTATTCACACCCACAGGTAGCCGTCCCAGTATCAACATGATCGCAAATGCTAAGTAAACGAGCAGCTCTTTCCTTGACCAGACGGCACAGCTAATGCTGGGGTGGGATTCTTCTCATGGGCATTTGCAGCTGCCTTTTCAAGGGGTCTGACAATGGACCAGCAAAGCTGGAGAGGCCACTTCTTGGCAGAGCCGATGAAAGCTGTGCATATCCACAGCCCAAGGTAATGAGGGCATTATCCTGAGCCCAGAGGAAGGTTCCTGCTCCATCCTCCCCCCGGCCTACCCCGAGAAACATGGAGCCATGTGTCCGTCTAAGGCACAAGAACTACAGACGTTCCTGCCAGCTCTAAGGGATTTATCTTCATGCAGTTTAATGTCTGTTGGGCATCACGGATGATGTGGGAACCCCCATGTGGAATGGCTTGAGAAACACCAGCTTCAAGCTCAGCATACTTGGTGCTGTTGGGACATCAGACAGGTTCTGTTGTAAAGGGATTTCCAAGCCAGTCTCAGGAAATCTCAGGAAATCCCTCTTTTTGAATGATGACAACAGTGAATCCCTCTGTGGTGCTTGTCTGAAATGCTAGACACTACTTTCCAGGATTCCTCCCACACAGTAACGTCTAGAATCTGATCAGCACCCTATTAAGATAGGTTCTCAGCATCCCCATTCAATGGGTATGAAATCACGGGCAGAAACCTAGAGTCCACCAATATATTTCTGCAGGCTTCCTGTTCCTGTCTGTTCCATCTTGTCTCTCAACATGGAGATTAAAAGCCTCATGAACAGCATATTTCAGCAAATCCTGCCATGTGTCCTCTTGGATTGACCAACAGACACAAAAATGGGGACAAAATCATAGGAACCAATACTATGATGCTATTATTTGGCCTTCCATAAATAAAACAATTTATAAAATCTAAAATATATTAGTTCTACTACTCACTTATGCTCAGGTATCTCAAGTTGGAGACAAATTTCAGAAAGACTATCTGCACTGATTCATTATGAGTTTCAAGTTTTTGGTTCTTTCAGAGTTGAATGCATCTCAGCATCTGGGCACTTTATTCAGAATGGTACAAGAAGAATAAATATCACAGAGAGTAGTATTTCTCTGTGAAGCAAGGCCACAAAATTTCTCCTCACTGAACACCATGCTTCCCCACTATTATTAACATGGATCGTCATTAATCCACCCCCGCGGCCCAAAACGTGTACATTCTGATAATTCAGAACCTCCTTGATACAAAATTGAAACTCATGTACAAGATCAAAAGGAGTGACTCCACCTCTGCGCTGGTGTCCACCAGATGTAGCTAACTCAACTTATTACTGAGGACAACAGATTCTAAGGTGGATTGCTCTCTCCTAAGCCCTCTCTGAATTCTGATCTATGTCACCTTTCTTTCTGTGGAGAAATATTACAATGGATGGTTTTGGCCTGTGGGTAAAGGGAAACTGAGATATGTTATAATGGAGTATGTTTCTTTTACTCAATATTTGTGAGGTTTGTGCCTTTTGCTATTTTCATGACCTCATGCATAACCTTGTGATTTCTTTGCTAATTTCAAATAAATATCCTTTCATACCTAATTTCGGATTCAAAATTTCACCTTTTTTCTCACATGGTATTAGGTCTCAGATCTCACAAAAATCTAGATTTATTCTTGTTGCTGAATGTGAGCACTTAGAATTTGTGTGTCACAGGCAATGGACAACAGGTTTCTCTAAAGTGTCTCCCATCCCATCTGTACTAGACCTAGTCCAAGTCTCAGCATAGGCAGCTTAAGACACTTTACAGTCCATTCCTAACCTGGGTCCCGGCCTCACAGTCACACCATTCACAGGTCTCTGCTGCACTCTCACAGAGAGTAATTCAGCTAAAATAAACAGCCCTGCAGTCCCCGCCATGGACAAAACCAAGGCTCGTTCCCAGTGTGGCCTCATTTGTGGTCTGGTTCTCACCTTCCAGCTGATTCTCTGTCCACCTCCCTCGCTTCTGTGTGTAGCATTTCTCAAGTGTGCACAGCTCCTGTCACACTGCATTTATTTCCAAGTCATTTCCCACTGCCTCTCGTGCTCATTCTCATTTTCCGAGGCTCTCACTCATACTTGGAGAAGCATTTTCCAAGAGCATCTCTTCTCTGAGCCGATCTTGTACAGATCCCTCAGCAAGAGTCCACGTATACTCCACCTTCGTGTCCCTGTTCTTCACTTTACTATGAGCATCTTGGGGGTCGAGCAGATGTCTCAGCCACCTCTGCATGAAGGGCATTAAAGGAGAGCTGCTCACAGTGTAGCCACTGTATTAGGGCTTCATGAACTTTCAGCAATGCTCTTGAATAAAATTAGGAGAAACCAGTCAGTAAGACATTTTGGCAGGAAACATTGTGCTAAGAGTCATTTCAGTAAAGCATGTGTGGGGTGGGTATTTGAAGGGATCGCAAGGATTTTGGTCTCTCTAACTTTGAGCTGAAGAGCCTTTCTTTTCGGCAATTGGCTTCTCCAGGAGGTAGAAGAGTTAAATTTCGCTTCAAAATAATGGAAACAACTGATATCAGGTAACCTAGTACTAGTTTGAGATTCTATAGTGAAGGGAAAGAGTAAAAGAAGAAAAATCTGTCAGGAGAGAAAGTAACTTCTGATAGGCTCTAAGGCAAGACAAAGATCTTGGACTTAGGAGTTTTGCCTACACCATGTGGCTGGCATCAGAGCACAAGTGGGCCACTATAAACTGATTGGATATTTTACTCCATTTGTAGGGGTCCTTAATATATGTTATATGTATGTCTGTGTGTGTGTGTGTGTGTGTGTGTGTATAGTCATGGATCCCCAATTCCTGGATCATGAACTGATACCTGGGTCCCACGGTCTAGTAGGACCTGGTTATGTGTCAGGAGGTGAGCAGTCAGCTACTGAAACTCCATCTGTATTTGCAGCCACTGCCCATGGCTCACATCTCTGCCTGAGCTCCACCTCCTGTCAGATCAGTTGTGGCATTACATTCTCATAGAAGCTCAAACCCTATTGTGAACTATGTCTGGGGTGATCTAGGTTGTGCATTCCTGATGAAAGTATAATACCAAAACCATGTCCTGCCCCTCTCCCTGGAAAGAGTTGTCTTCCACAAAATCAATTCTTGGCTTCAAAAAACTGGGCACCATTGATTTAAGTTATTGTTTTTTTAAAGCCTTCACCAGTTGTTCAAGTTTATGTTTCATAAAATTTGTATGGATGTAGGTTAACAGACTGCTTCAAAAACTAATGTTTACAACGATGTCCCTAAATTCCAGAAAAAGTAAGATGTTATTCAGGAAATGATCATATAAGTCAGGATAATATAGAAGTTTTGTGAGAGCTCTTTATTCAAAATTCTAAAAATCTTCCCTTCATAAATTTTATGCAGAATATGTCACTTACACTCCCTAAAGAATAAAAAATTTAATGTGACTTTGTACTACATGAATTTTAACTATACTGATATTCTAAAATTCCTCTGCTAATTTAGAGCCCAGAAATGTTTATCTAATTAAAGATGGATCCAATGTTTCAAACACTTACTTGAAAATCACTGAGCTTGTGATCAATCTGCTGAAGCAATCCAAACAGCAAGCTATTTGAACCCTAAATTATCAGACAGAAACACTGGCCATATGCAAATGGTTCATTATTTTGTCTTCTAAACATAAGTCGTTTTATTTCACAGCAGATTCCCAATGGTACAGAACTTCATCAAAGTTATAATGAGGATGTTTAGGCATGCTAAAGCTTTTACAATAGCTTGTTTTGGAAAAAAAAACCTTGATTATTTTGAGCAAAGTTCAACTTACTATTGATGAATCCATCCAATTAAGAGATAAATTATGAACACTTCAAACTATACTTGGTATATGGAAAAGAGGTTGAGATACACCTGGAGTTTGGCCTTGGCTCCAACCTTTCCCTGTCACCTCGAGAAAGAAACTATGACCCTTTTGGTCAATGTCTCCTGAAATTAAAACGAGGTTAAAATAATACCCACCCATAATTGCAGGAAGGAAATTAGATGGAAAGAACATCGGAGATGCTTAGTATAAAATCCAACAGGCGCTCGGGATATTCAGTGCCCTTTCATAACCAAGCTTTAGTCTCAAAATTACGTCTTTAGTCCTCACAAGCATGGTCCCTCACTAGCTGCAATTGATGACGCTCAATCCAATTTTCTCATCGGCCTCTGTTGCTTCTTCAGAAGAAAACACAAAACTCTTGCTCCACTGCCGAACACGGAATCGGTGCCTGTTTGGCTTTGGCTCCGTCAGGACCAGTGCCCAGGGCTCCCGTGCATCAGAAACAAGATTAAGCTGTATTTCCCTCTCTCCCTCCCATCGGAAGCCAGTTTTTCATGAGTTTGGCTTGCATGGTTTTGTTGCTCTTTGGAAAGAAATTCAGTTTTTCAGAAAAAGAAAATAATCACCAGGGTCCTGGACAATTTAACTGAGACCCTACCACAGCAGCAGCTCACGGGTGATACAAGCTTTATGTTCCCTTGGGTTTTCATATGGAAGTTATAGAAACTGCAACCACTAGACCGTTTCTATGAAATCCAAACTGCTGAGCTCTGTGCTGCTTTAAAAGAGGGCTCTGAGGGCTCTGAGGGCTGGGCATTTAGCTCAGTAGTACAAGTGCCTGCCTTGCAAGTGTGTGGTCATGAGTTCAATCCCCGGCACTGATTAAAAAAAAAAGGCCTCTGTTTCCTACCTACCATGAGTTTAGGGAATTAATTTCCTGATTACTTGGGTGACTATCATATAAGCCACTCCACAAGTTTTGTGCAAAGATTTAGTAAAGACTGATTGAAACAGGGTCACAAATCCAATTAGTTGACTCCTAAATTTCATTAGTTTATTTTTTTTGTCTTATACTATAGCTAGCCAAAAGTTCAAAAGTGTTTTTTTTTAATTTCCTTTGCTTCTTCTGAGAGCTCCAAAGAACCATTGTTAAAGGACTCAGACTTTCTCTGCTGCTCCAAAAGCACTCAGGACTCAGGAGTCTGCATATGACCACACACAGGCACACCAGTCATCTGTCCCCTTCCTCCTTGGAGAGATCCTTGAAGATGGATTTTAGCAACAAACTCACAAAGTGCATAAGAATCCCATGTTTTAATAACCACAGGTTTTTGGGAAGACCATGTGAATTTCAAGAAAATAGTTAACAGATTACACGGTACACAACTACCTCACTGGTACGGTTTCGAGTTCACCCGCTGGGATCACCCTACTGTTGGAGTCAGGAAGTTAGAGAAGCATTGGAGAGTCACCAATTTTTAAGAAATACATCAAATGTATTTTTATATTGGCTACAACTGTATCTGCTTTCTGCTTGCACACAGTTATCCATCTTTTCATTAAAAATTGTTTTTCCTCTCACAGATCAGGAATGTTTCAGTACCAGTGAAAGGATCTATTGAATCTAAATTGACCCAAAATTTCAGTCTTTTCATTAAAAAAATTCTTTCCTTTAACAGATCAGAACTGTTTCAGCACCAGTGAAAGCTTTTATTAAATCTAAACTGACTCAAAACTACTGAAACACAGTCAGTTAAGAACAGTACCCTCTCAGGAAACGATACTTTGCTAGGAGGCTGTTGGATGCTGAGAACTGGGCCCAGTGTTGGTCCTCCACTGTTTCTTCAAACCTCCTAGGAGCAACTTGATCCAGTACCATTAAGAATGCGACCAGATGAAGAACAGGTACCGAAGAAGGCTGGATGACTTCTCAAACTATCAGAGCGAGGAAGTGAGGAAGGCAGGATTTGAACTCAGGTCTGTTTGACTCTCCTATTTCCTTCCACTCCCTCTGTCACCTTGGACTTCGGGTATCATTTTGGACTTCGGGTATCATTCTGGCTCTCAGAGTAAAACAACCTCACACTTGAAAAGTTATTTCAGGTACGTGACAAGAATGAATGCTATTATGTCTGCTATAGTAAGCCAATCTATGGAAATGGACTGGACCTCAACATTTACTGCCTTCAGATAAGCAAACAAGCATATCATTTGCAATTATTTAATGTTAGAATACATCATAAGCTAAGTCACTGTAGTTCTGCTGCCCCTTTTTAGAAAATGTATGCTAGTTTTTCATTAGAAGTCCCCATTAAGTATTTCACTTTTAGCTATTTAAATGTGACATACTACATCAATCATTCTAATGTTAATGAAAATAATTTTAATATTTGTTTAAGTGGAAGGTATCCAGGGAAAATAATCACCAGAAACTGAAAAGAAACTATTGCATGATTAGTGGCTGCCACTTATGATATTTCATTTGAAATGGCTAATTAAATATACCTTTATACTTTTATAATAAAAACAGAATTGGAGGATTTGTTTTCTTCAAGAGAAGCAATTCCTTTGAAAACATTTAACATTAACCTGCTCATACTCATCACGTAGAACACTTGAAACTTATATATTCATTTATTCCTTCAACCTACTGATTTACTGAGTCAGAAGATTATACACTAGATGCCGTGCACGCGTCTTTGGGCAAAAGACAGCTCTCTCTCTCTCCTCAGGTTGCTCACAACCCAGGGAGATTCAGGAAAACAGCTGGCTCTGCGCAGGGAAAAGCAGTTACAGAGCACATGAGCCTAACTGTAGCACCCAGGAGAGACAGAGCTAACCCGACCTCACCTGCAATTGGCCCAACATTCTGCTGCCTATCGGACGTGGAGCCCTGTCACACGGATTCCAGAGGTGACATAAGTGGAGAATGAGTGAAAATGTTTCAACCATCTGCATAGACAGAGGCAGCATTTTGTGGAAACGTCACCCATTGGGTGATAAGTTCAAGGACGGACAAAAAAAGAGGTCAGTGAGGTACGGTGACAGGAAGTGACAGATACCATATTACTAGCTTTTGGCTTTGGGGAAAATGTGCAGATCAATATTTAGGGCCTTCCCACCATGAAGATAGTGCTGCTTTGACTCCCGGGGATTAAGGATATTTTTGTACTGTAAGAGCTAGAAAATAAAAAAGAAATCTAGAACACAACTACTGAAATCATATCATGCTAAATAGTACCTTAGTGAAATACTGCAATTAAGCTAGTAGTTTATCTTTCAGCTGTTGTGATCTCTAAGCTACTTTGGCAAGCATGCTTGCCTAAGAAGTCACTACCACACTTCTTCCATTTACAGCATATTATATAGGTCAGCTCAAGAAAGGAATTATTCTACCCAACAAGAAATCATTTCTGGACACCTTCAACTCCTATTCATTTCTAATCTTGCCAATTGCAGAAAAGAATGGTTGGCTTTATGTCTGTTTGTTTGATTTTAGGAGCGAGCATTAAGCTAAGAAGACTAGAGGCATCAGGTCTTAAACAAAATCAAGTGAGAAAAGTATGGTTTTGTTTTTCCCATTTCCTTCTCTTTTTCCTCCACTTCCCCAAAACTTTGGGTCAGGATTGACTTCCGCACAGACCCTACACAGCGGCACCTGCACTCCTGCTACGAGTCAACCCAAACCACAAACTCCGTGACCTAGGCTCCTGCCTGGCCAAAACTTGATTTCTTGAGTGAAATTGCTTCTTTAAAACTGCTTCCAAAAAATGTCTCAAACACTAGAGAATCACACATTTTGTGCTGTGGTAGATATGCAACCACTTGCCTTCCCGGCTTTTACCCACCTGCTAACTCAGTTTTCCAGCACCCTGTACCTCAGCATACCCTTGTTAATGGCAATAACCAAAGAAGGCAACTCTCTCTCCCCCCACAGATGGCTGGTTTATAAAAGAGAACTGTCACCTGTCATTTTAATTGCTTAACGCAGCAAGCAATTGTAAGATCCAGCCCACTCCCTCTCCACAGCCTTTCTCCAGGGAGTGAAGAAAGGGTGTTTGTGTCCCCCACCTCCCGGCTCTGTGAGGAAGGGAAGAGAGTCGGGCACGACTGTAAGAGACCCTGAAGCTTCCCTGGTCAGTAACAGTCATGGCTTCCTGCTGAAAAGTTTCCACAGGAGTAAGGAGGTGGACACAAACACACACCAGTGCCAAGCGGCACTCCGCCACCGCCATGGTGTCCACCCTAATGGAAAAGGCTGAAAGACGGGGAAAGACCCAGGAGAGCCCGCACGCAGAGGGTGCAGGTAGCCTTGCTAAGGGGAAGCCCAGCTCTCCACCTGGAAGGCTTAGCTGGGATCTGCATGGAAGAAGATGAACACAGAAGCTCACCCGCCCCCTCAGCCCTGCGCCCTCAAATGGACAGTCTGATGTCAGACCTCCTTTCCACAGGTCAGAGAGTGGACCAGGAAATGGGAGGTCAGTCACAAAACCTAACAACTGTCTACGTCTATTCACAGCTGCAGAAAATGTACCATAAAACATACATAAAATAATAGACACTATGAATTGTGTATGAACTACACTTCACGGATTTTTTTTAAATCATCCTATAAACTTTGGAAAAGAAGAGGAAATTTTCACTATTTTCATTTGCTGGAACTGAGGCTCAGAAACGATGACATTTCTGGGTCACAGTCAGGTGAATCCAACAATTCAATAAGATTTAAATTCATGCCTATTTGGCTGCAGAGTATATATACATACTACATGCATGTAAGATACTATAGGTATGTATGTATGGGTACAAGAGAGAGAGACAGAGAGATAGAGACAGAGACAGAGAGAAAAAGACAGTGAGAGAGACAGAGAGAGGTCAGCCATATCACTGGAAAAGTTCTGAGACTAGACATTAAGGACGGAAAAATTTTTTAAAGTCTTATTCTGTTCCATATTGAAGACTAATAATACCACTTAATAAATCAAACATTATTCTATGTTTTGAAAAGCTACCAATTTTCCTGTTTTAGACCTGCAGCTGATTTGAACAAGATAAACACCACCTCTTTCCCGATTACAGGGACTTTTACGTGAAGACATACTAAGAAGTTCAGCAACAAGATAGAATGCAGGTAGAAAAATGTCAAAACCACGAGTGTTGACTGTCCATTTAGGGGTTCCGTCAACCAGGTGCAATGTCCACATGCACCTGTGTCCAGACTCTGCCTCCAGTTGCCCATGTAAAACATGCAGCTCTCCAAGGCCATGAGAAGCCAGCAGTTTTATTCAGGGAACAAGGGCATAAATAATTAATTGTTTTATAGAGTGTGCGCTCACAGAAATAGAATTCTGTGGGAATCTGGGGGAGGAGCAATAACTCTTTCTGAGAGAACGGGGAAAGATTTTTGCTGAACATTTTGACTTTCCAGATATGCATGATTCCATTTTTCAATTAAAATTGAAAAGATGTCACCCGCAGGACATTCGTCATGTGGACACCCATGGGGGTCAGTGCGTGAGCTTCTGACTCCATCTCCTTGCCGACTCCCTTGTCTTTCTGTCCTGCTCTGATCAGTGCTGTGTCACCATCCCTAAAGCAGCGCCCCCTCCTGCTCGGGAACCCACTGACAACCTGGGCTGCACCTGCGCTGTTGTCTCTGCTCCAGATCCTGAACTTTACCTCTTCCTTCTCCACCTCAGGTGTGTGGCAGGCCTCTTCTTCCCCCGCCCATCTCCAACTGCTGTCAAAATGCCCAATCTTTTTCTCTAAACCTTGTGAGGCCAGTAATTTGCAACCTTAAATTAAACAAACAAACAAATTCCTCTTTACTCTCAGTTTAAATTTTAGGTCATGGTGTATCATCCTCCTCTCATTCTATTTTTCAGATATCAAGACTCCAGCTGCAGTTTTGTGACCTGTAAAAATCTGCATACTTTGTGGTGCATATATTTTGTATGTTACATGAAATCCTTCGTATTAGTGCACATTAGTAATAGAGGATGAGATTTGCTTTGGTTTATTGGAATTGCATGTAACACATTTTGATTCCTGTCTTCCCCACTAACCCCATCTTCTCTCTTCCTCCTCCCCTTGGTCTCCTTCTCCATCTTTAAGACTCTCCTTTAGTTTCCCACTGTCTTTCCTAAATTTTGTTTTGAATTTATGTTTAAATGGTTCATAGATGAGAAAACATGATGTTGCGGGGCTGGCTGATTTTGTTTACCGTGATGTCCTCCGGGTTTGTTCATTTCCTGCTAATGACATCATCCACTCTTCTTACGGCTGAATTCAGTATAAACCCCCGTGGCTGCACCCCATACGCTGCACGCACCGCATTCTCGGTGCCCATCGGTCCGCTCGTGGGCATCTAGGCTGTTTCTATGGCTTAGTTATTGAGAACCGTACCACTATTTTCTTTCTGTGTTTATGTAAGTGATACCTACATAGGCGAGAACTCTATCTTATGCTTTTACTCACCACTGAAACTCCAAAACAGAGCGCAAAGACTGCCACAAGGTGAGCACAACGAGATGAATTTTTGATATGTGACCAACTGATTGATTGACCAACTGATTGACTGACTACATAAATGAATTCTTGGCACTGCACAACTTTCTCCAGCCATGTCCCATACCAACAGGTACCAGTTTTATTCTCTAATGTCTCCTCACTGCTGCCATTCTGAGCCACTGGAAGATTCTTCCCAATTTTTCTCTACTCAAATTATGTCACTCTTTTAAATTTATAGAATTTCTTTGATTTTGTTGATTTATTTTTTCTGATTTACCGCCCAATTTAGACTTGTGTAAAGTCTAAATGATCTTTAACTCAATAATAAAAATATATCCCATTGGCAATTCGTACTGTAACACAAAACTTTAAAAATATTTTTATAGTTGAAAATTATGCCAGTGTTTCACTCAGCTGCAATTTCATGTTGAGTTTCGCCAATGTTTGCAATTAACTGTGAGAGCTGACTCAAGCTACCGATGAATCTAATGCACACTAGTGAAAGACTGATTCAGAAAGGGCCTGAAGAATCCAAAGGATTGGGAAGCCACTCTCCATGCCGCAGAGCAGAAAAGAAGGGGGCCTGGAGATGGGAAGGTTCAAGAAAACCCATCACCGTCACATCCCTTAGGTCCTGGTCGGTCCAGCAGACGGAAGGGACAACGTTGGTCCAGCTTTAGGGCTGCCTGAGAGAGAATGCAAATGGTCAGATCAAAGCTGCACACCCAGGACTGAGAACCAGTGCACCGGAGCTGAGCAGAGACAGAAATAAAAAGGAAATAGGGTCACTTTGCAGCTCACGAGGGTCAGGGCAAGTTTCTCGTCCTGTTAGGGACCTGAACACAAAAGCGCAGGAAAAAGAACAAAGTTTACGCATGAATTAACAGGTCCGTAGCCTGAGGCCCGTACAGAATTTTTCAGGGCCTAGATGTTTCTTCCCCTCTTGCTGTTTAATATTTATGTTTCAAATAACGGTTTCTGTAGTTGTGCCGACTCGTGAACCTTGGTAGCCTAAAACCTGGTAGCAGGACCAGGCAGCCCAGCAACATAATGTGACAGTGTGTGTAAGTAAAATTTACTGTCTCAGAACATTTAAGAACAGCTTATAGCAACACTGATGATTCTTCCTCTACTGAAATATGATTTCGAGTTCAAAGGAGGATTGGAACCCATTGCAAAAAGACAAAAATACATTTTTCCTTTTGAAAAGTGAAATTTTAGATTTCTTACCTCTTTCTTATTGAGCAGGAAACCAAGGTTGTCGATCTTAGTTGGATAACTACAGTTAACATTTTAAACATGGAATTCAAAACGCTTGCATATGCAGGTAAGGGTTCAGAGGATGCAGCATATTTAGAGAGAGAAAGGAGAAAAAGCTTCCTTATAAAGGAGGAGAAACAGAGAAACATAGGAAGAGATGGGGAGAGAGATCTGAAAGCAAACAGTTCAGGACAGGAGACAAAAAGCTCCCAAAAGAGGACAAGAGAGAGAAGTGAGAATGAAGAGAGGGGGGAAGGGAAGGGGAGGGAGGGGAGGGAAGAGGAAGAGAGGGGCAGGGCGAGGGAGGGGGAGGGGATCTGGAAGCCCAGGGTAGGAGGGAGGCTGGGACCCGTGTGTCACTAGGTTAGTCAAGCTGTCAGGGGAGCAGCTGACTCACAGTCTTTACCCGTTGACTCTACCTCTTGCAGTGCTAATGCACTTGAAGTGGAATATTAATAGCTACTCTAGGAAGCATGGGATGATCTGAATGGACAAAATGACAAGAGAGAAAGGGACACTTTCAGCCTCCTCTCCGGCTCCTGCCCCGTGTTCCATTTGGTGCTCTTGTCTCCGGTCCCAGTTCTTAGGGTTCGAATGTAAGTGGGCCTCAGGAATACATCTTCCCAGCACAGGTGCACCTACAGACCTCCCCGGGCATGACGGTCTTCAGAAGAGGCCTCGGAATGCAATCGGTGAACCGAAGCATCGCATGCGCGAGGCCTGGGCGTCACAGCGGACAGGTCTCCTCCTCTCCGAGCTCAGGGCCGCTGGGGCCAGGGCGGCAGGGCACAAGGACAGCCTGGGCCGGTGGGAACCCCGGAAGCCAGGAGGCCGGGACAGAGAAAGGAGTGCGGCCTGTACTGCTGCTCCCCGCACTCCGCCCGCAGGCTGCCTCCCGCCCGCTCTGTCACTGTCCGGCTGCACAGCGTGAAGGTAAGATGACCACGGTGGGGAGACACGGAGCCGGCAGCCGCCAGCGCCTAGAGACGGGACACTCGCCTCCCTTTCTACCTCAGAAATAAAATACAGGGTTTGGCAGTGAGTAGTTGCAACAAAAGGAAAGAAAGAAGAGAAGAAGGGAAGGAAGGGAGGGAAGGAGAGGGAGGAAGGAAGGGAGGGAGGAATAGTTTCTTACTAAGAATTAAGGAAATAATGTCATGGCATTGAAAACTTCCATGTTAGTGATTCTGCCCTAAATAAAAATAGTCTGCTTGCACTTGCAGAGACCAGATTTGCACTCTTGCCCTTGTGAAACTGTCTCAAATATTGTCCATGTTGTCAAAGGAAATTATATGGTATCCTAAAGATTTTTACCAGTGCAGTATTTTGCAGGGAAAATTTGCCATTTATAATTTAAAGTGGGTGCACCTTATATACGTCCCACCTACATGTTAGAATTGAAAAACAGCTTCCACTGTGTGTCTCAGGATTATAATCTGGAATATTTAAGTCTCTTCCTGGAAAAGTCACGGGAATTAGGAATCTCCAGCACCCCGCCAACACCGTTTCACCAGATGGATGTCTTAGAAGAGATTGCTGAGTGCCGCTGTTAGTAATAATACAAGCCAACCACTTTATAACCATGACTGCAATCAGGTTCACAAGGCGGGTCCTATGTTACCCCTAGTTTTACGGGGGAGGAAACTGATAGATGCCCCTGCTCAGTGACAGCGCACGTTGACGGCAAGGTCATGCTTTATCCATGTATCAGGGTCGCCCGAGTCCGAGCCTGTGCTGTGCCCTAACTTTCCAATCACTTTCCAGCCAACAGCCGTGTCCCTCAGGGGCACTGGGCACTTAAGTAGCCACTTCTGGGGCTGTGTGGAGGAGGGCAGGAGGCTGAGCAGCTCGGGAGGTAAAAGGCCCTGCTGTGCGCAAACCCAGCAGTTCTGTTTCCATACAATTTAAACTCCAGAGTCCAGATTATAATTTAACTTCAGAAAATAGTTCTACCGTTAGAAGAAAAGAAAAAAAATAAGTTTGAGGACCAGTGATCTAGATTTTCAACACTTGATATTTTTCCATGATGGGCTTGAATAATTAAAGAGATGTGAGCACCAGAACCATATGGGCTTCACCCCGCGCTAAAGAGCAAGGAAAACAACAATTCCAACTCCGCATTAATAGAAAATGAACCTTACAGGCAACCGATCAATAATTAAAAATAAAAACAAGTGCTGTCTAATTTACTGACAGGCTGCGGCCTGTTCTGGAATAAGGGGGGACCACACCCCACACGTCCACACTTACACATATGTCACTGAAGATTTCGTTCTCCTTCCAAGTTATTAACTCAGAAATGTGAATTTAAGAAATATAAATTTGATTTTACATTGTGAGTGCCCTGCACCAAATTTTTCCCCATGGGGACCAGCTTGTCCTGGCAAATCTGTGTGTCGGAGCACGCGGCACTTTCTCCTTGGAGCCCTCCCCACCGTCTCTCTGCAAAGGAGCTGGGAAAAGTGGAAGTGGGCAAAGAAGAGCAATTTAATTACTTTGTCATTAATTCATAAAGAAAGACTCTTTGTCTTCTCATAATTCGCTACCCAGTTTGCTCAGCGTGCTTATTTTAAATGCCTGCTACGTAAGACTCGGCGTCAGAAGTCCAGGCCTGAGAATCACCTGTGAGTACTCGGCATCACACCTGGCTCTCTCCAAGCCTTCTGAAATCCGGGTCAGTGACTGGTGATGAGAAAAGAAAGGAAACAGCTTGAAAGTATATTTGTATCTCAAGCAAATAGCATTTCACATTCTGCTCATGGAGAAGTCTGAAAGTGGTCATTTCAAATTTAAGATTATAAAATTAAATCTATCCTAAATTAAATATTCAAATTATTTCATGATTGCCTGTCTAGATGTAGGAAACATTTCATTATGTTATGGTGATTACAACTAAGAACTAATTTCATCAGTACTGTTAGTTATTATATTAACAAGTGACTTTGTATTTCACCTGAAAAATAGTAACATTTATAAGCATTAATATGAATCAGTATTGGGGTTATTTTAAGAAATAAAATTCAATAGGCCATAGATAAGTCTAACACACATTTTTAATAATGACAAATTGAGAAAACTTTGCTGTAAGATACTTGCAATATAAATCACACTTATCTCAAAATATTTCTATTCAATTCTGCTTCATTAAATTATGTTCTAGCTCCTTAGAATCCTATCTGATCATATGTTTTAGAATTTTACCGGATTATTTTACCAAACAGGGAAGTGTGTAAAATCTAACAGGTAAAACAAGAACCAAGAACTTGAATATGTACATTCGCAACAACTCCTGGCACAAACTAATAGGATTATGCAAAGCAAATTTTGGCTTGCAGACGTGAAAAGAAAAAAGTAGTTTTCCCCAGCCGAGCATTGTATAATCGTCCTCTGCAGGGTTACATTACGACTTTACAAGGTGCGGTGCACACCCTTCCTCAAGGGGCCATTTGCCCACACTGTTCTGTAGGTTTGCTCACTGAAGGGACGAGCGAAGATCTGTGTTAAGAGGATGTACCTCATTTGCTGTGCTCAGTAACCAAAATCTGAAACAAGGCTGACAGAAACTGGAATGCAGTTCCTGGCAGGGAGTGTGACTGCGAGTTCTCAGGAAGCAGACCCCACACCCCACACGCCAGGCCCCATACCGAGCTGTGTGTGACCAGCACTAATACCTCACTGTATGCTAACTGGGACCCTAAGCGCTTCGTGTGTATGGATGTGTGGGATTCTAACCTGTAATTACTGCTATAGTAAGGTCCACTTTACAGCTCTAGAAACAAAACATACAGGAACTGAATACTGTCCCCCCTCTTATCACAGTCAGTAAAAGTGGGGTGAACATCTAGGCTGTCTCACTCCGAGCCCAACAGCTGCACCTCCAACTTACGCTGTGTGCTACAGCCTCATGTAACCAGGGCCACTGGATAACCGAGGACACGAGACACAACACCAGGTAGATTCAGAAGGGGACTGGCAACGTTATCAATCCCAGCCTCTGCGCCGGCTGAGACTATCAATGACGTGTGCAAAGCCAGGTTGGATGGACAGAAAGGGCAGCGGGCAGTGCAGATGGAGGCCTGAGCCTTCTAGTCAGTGGGACATTAAACCCTGGGGAGAGGCCACCACTGCTGCCCCAGGGCGCTCCCTAGGGAACAACTGAACCTGCATTTCTATTTAAAGCGACACTGACTAAGTGCTATGGATTTGAAAGTTCTTTTTCAGAGCTGTACATCTAAGAAGGATGGTGAAAACTGTAAAACATTTCATTGGCCAGGAAGAAAAAAGTGTATTACTAAAGGTTTATACACACACACACACACACACACACATGCGATTCCTCAAAACTACAACTCAAAGTAAGATTCCTGAAATTCATTTGCCAACCTAAGTTGTTGGAGAATTAATACTATAAGATTTCCCAGAGCATGCAACTAAACAAAAAGTATAAACCTCGAAGGTTGGTAGAAGACCTAAGTGTTTATTGTATCTATAGAATATGTCGATTTGCTTAGATATTCCAAAGAATCAGGACAATTTGGTAACCAACTCATTGCAAATTGGAAAAGAAGGGTGTTGATTTAAATGCTGGGGCACAGGAGATTTAGAAGATGGTGACACCACAGGCTGAACTGGGAAGCACATATGGAATCAACAGTCTGAAGAGAAAACACCAGTTCCAGTTCAAGCCTGGAAAATGGATGGTGTGGTAAAATACACTGTATATCAGACTGTAACCAGGAAAGGGTAAAAAGGCATCATTTTCTTTCTTGCTTTTTTCTTTCTATACTATACTAAATTTTGCCTCTGCACAATTGTGATACATTAAAATATTGATTTTTAATAAAATCATCAATTTCTATCCTATGGAGGAGTCCCACTGAGTGATTAGGCTTCCACTGAGATTGAGATTTAGCTTACTTGGTGTGGTTTAAAACTTCTACCCCTTTTCATGGACTGCTTCAACTGAATTTTTCATGCTATACTTCCCTATTAAAACTGCACAGCTCTCTTTTAAACTGTTTTGGAGACATTACTTGTATCATACACTTCCTTGAAGAACTCTGAGTTTCTCAGTATTGTCTCAAAGTCAATTTTCTAAATATAAATTTTATCCTCTACCAGCCCACCACAGTGGGGTTTGTCAGTCACTTTACTGAGATGTGGGAAAAAACTATTGGAATATAGGCAACATTTCAAATACTTTACTTATACATATAATACTTTTGTTTGGTCATTCAAATTTATAATTCGAAAATAAGCACATAAGTATTGGATCTGAGTGGTTTTTTATTTTTGTTTTGTTTTGTTTTGTTTTGTTTTTGAGACAGAGTTTTGCTATGTACTCCAGGCTGGCCTTGAACTCACCCGGATCCCAGGATGGCCTGGAACTGCTGACAACCCTCCCGCCTCAGCCTTCTAAGTGCTGGAATTACAGGTGTGTTCCATCACACCTGGCTGCATCTGAGTTGTTATAGAATAGGGTTTGCCATAAAAACTCGCATCACCATCCCAGGTAATATCAGGATAATAGGATGTTCCTTCTCACAGTGTTCACTCATCAAGGAATACATAAAATTTACATAGATATCAAGAGTTTGTGCATTATCTAATGATGAAAAGGAGAAAGCATTATCATTAATATATCTATACATACACTCTGTGACATGAAAACATTTATGAAATACTTGTCTTCCCACTGAGAGCAAATATCATACCTTATCCTCATGTTACCATTTGCACAGTCTAGACAGTCCCTCACACAACTTGTTTACACAACGCATTTTATTAAATAGAATGAAGAATTTACCAAATTGTTTCTGTTTCCCTGGAAAGAAACTGGAACAACAGAAAATCAGAAGCAGCTCCTAGCTTGACGCGAGAGCTTCCCAGTGTTAAAATCAGCAGACAGTGAAGGCACCGCCTTGGGAGGTGAGCTTCCTGTCTCGGAAATGCTCACACCGAGTCTGGTGACCAGCTCAAGGGTTTACTGCAGGTTAGATGGATACCTGGTTAGAGGCCAAGTGAAAAACAGCCCCTGAAATATTTCTAGTTCCAAGAAGACATTGGCTGGCTGAAGTTGTACTATTAGCAATGTTCTGAAACTGTCATGGCAAAAGATCTGATTAAATACTATTGATATAGTGTCTACCTGTCATTTATAAACATTATTCATCTAGGACTCTGCGAGTGTAAGCATCTCTATTCCACACTAACGGAGGATACTGGTCTGGATGGTCTCAGAGCAAAGTCCCCAAAATCCAGAAGCAGGCGAGAGAATGAGAAATAGCGAGCAGGCGGTCCAAGAGCTAAAAATAAACTCAGCCTGAAATTATTCATACCATTACTGGTCACAATATATATAACTAAGGCCTTTCTGTAGAAAGGAGGTTTTATTTTTCCTTTACTCTATGGCTTTTCTTCCTGAGTTCGATTCTGAGTTAAGCACGCACAGCATACACTTACAAAGCACTGATACGGGAGACAACGCGGTCACTCAGATCAGAGGGGAAGAATTCTCCACGTGGAGTCTAACTGGCACTACCCAACACTCATCTTTTATTCTTAAGCCTTTATCCCCTAAGCATCAGTATTAAATTTTACTATACCTCATTGCTCTTTTTACTACGGAAGTAGCAATTACTCTAGCGTTGGTTCACGCTTGTGTATCTCTTTGCTCCCTTGGGTGGAGTGTAAAGCATATGAAGATAAAGACCTTGTCCTGTGATTGGCTCCCTCTGAAACCAATGGAATGTTGGCATTGACCATTTTCAACACTTAGAATTCCCTCTTCCTCTTGAATGCTTTCATAACTTTTTTGTTTTGTTCTGTTTTGAGACAGAGTTTTGCTATGTACTCCAGGCTGGCCTCGAACTCATGACAATCCTCCTGCCTCAGCCTTCCAAGTGCTGGAATTACAGGTGTGTGCTACCACACCTGGCTGGATATGAGTTTGTTATACAAATAGGGTATGCAATAAAAACTTATACCACCATTCCAGGTAACATTAGGATAATCGTATGCTCCTTCTCATCAAAGAACACAAGAAATTTACATAGATATCAAGACCTATTGTGTGGAAACTTCCTCAGTTCCCTATCCACAGGATGAACTTCCTGCTCTCAACTCTGGTGGTATTGATCATTTCCACTAATTGTACTAATTGGAGCTGAGCATATGCCACCTTGTCCTTGGCAACACTTCTCCTGTCTCAGCCAAAAACTGTCACTTCCCCTGGAAAGAGAGTGTGCCAATACTAGGAACTCCTGATGGGACTATTTGTCTCCCTCTGTGCACAGGGCCCTTTAAAGAACCTCAAAATATTGCCGATGATCCAGAATGACAGGCAAAGTGTTTAACAGGAGAAAGATGAGGTCCCAGCACGACGCATCTAATCACAGCAAATTGAAACACAGTTGCATTTATTCCTTGTTAGTCCCAGCAGAATGACAGGCCTAATCAGGTAGGCCTGGGGCTCAGGGCACCAAAAGCTGGTGTGGATTTTTAACCACAGCCAAGTTAGAGGGCAATGGGAGCTCTCCAAGGTACCAACAGGTGGTTACTAGTCAGACTCCCTGCCAGACGGTAAGAGCTTCGCTCCTAACTGTTCTTTAAGCGACTCCCACACGTTTGGACTCCTCCCTTCCTGACTCTGCTATGGTGCCAGACACCTTCCTTAACCTGAATCCTACCCTGCCTGACACATCCCCACACCTAAACCATTGATCAGCAACACGAATGTCAGGCCGGACTTTAAACAGGCGATTTGGAAACACAGGCCTCTAGTATCCTCAACACTAACGCAAACTCTTCAGGAGGAAATTACACCCCTGTGTGGTGACATGTACCTGCTCATAACGATAACTTCTCTTTGACTTAAAGTAACAGAATAGATGTCAGTCTTGAGTGAATACTCCGAGTTACTGTCGACCAGCTGCCCTAAACAAGGGTATCCTGGCTGAAAGCTTCAATAATACCCAGAAATGCACCAGGGTACACTTAACTCCTGCACCTCTCCAACTGCATTATCTACTTAACTGGTCCCCCACACTGGACCGAGACAGGCTTTCAGCTTGGATTTAGGCTTGTGCTTATACAAAGGACCAAACAAAAGGTAGTGCGCAAATATCTGTCTGTGTTCCTGAATGAAAAGGGACTCCCATGGAGTTTGGTTTGAAATAACTGTGAAATGGTGTGATATTTTATCCTGTAAGTTTTCAGAGGATAGATAAATTAATCTACACAAACTGCAAATATATTACAAAATTTGCTTTCTAAATAAATTAAGCCTCTGTCCCTTAATTGATGGTAAGAAGCTAGGAAAAACACTAATGCATTTAGTTATTATTACAATGATACCAAAACAAAACACACAGACGACCATTAGCCCAGGCAATGCTATTGAAATCTCCATCTCTACTAAGCACATGATCAAAACTATAGGTCAACACATCATATGCACTTAAAGGTAAAAACTGAAATTACCAGTAATATAAGGGTATAATTTGTCCCCAAAGCAGGGAAAAGATAGGAAATGTTTTCCATTGTAAGTAGGTTTGTTATTGTAACATAAAATTATGGTCATTATTGCCTACTCTAGCATTTTATCTGCAGGTCACAGTTTGTATCATAAATCACTTAATTATTATAACACACACTCACTGTCTGCCTCAAGACCCAGTGGGGTGTCAATGGATAATGATGACATCAAGGTATAGTATGAACACATTCCACTAAAATAAGACGGTGCTCCATAGATACTTTAGGAAATGAATCATCTTCAGTCTGGTGATCTGCGCTCCTAGTCCTCCGGACACCGCGTTCTTTGGCAGCCTAGCTGAGCGTCTGACGGGCACTGCAAGTTTCTGCAAGTTTCTCAGTGCTCAGCTAGTTCACTGTGTGGTAAAAGGTTTTAACCTCACAGATGTGTTGGGAGGTATCTGTTGTGGCTGTACAAGCAAAACACAAAATTGAAATACATCACCTTAGAATCTAGGAAAATCCACTTTTTCGTAAAAGTCAGAACTATGTATCCTTTATTATTATTCTTGAGGTGAAAATGTTTGTCTTCCTTTAGAGAAATATCTTGATGCATCACGATGCAAGAGGAAAAGTAAGAGAGAATGTCTATGACTCTATGACATGTAGAACTGTATTTATTTTCTTTTTGGTCTTTTTGAGACAGGGTCTCACTATGCAGTTCAGGCTGGCCTTGAGCTCACCTTGTATCCTAGGCTAGTCTCGAACTGGCAATGATCCTTCCTGTGTCAGCCTCCTGAGTGCTGGGATTACAGGCATGTGTCACCATGCCCGGCACGCAGAGCTGTATGAAAGACAATTAGCTACCGAAGCATCAATCTGTAAGTAGCTTATAAATATAATTATGACAGTGACAGTTAAATTGGACCTTTACATGCAATTCTCTATACAACTGGTAAACTATAACTTGTACCTAAAGGACACCATTAAATTTTAAATATCTCACCAATACTGGATTATCATCATTGATGCTTGTGTACTTCACAAATAGATATAGTCAGGGAATAATCAGTAGCTACTCTCACCTGAGCTTCTAAACCCAAGAGATGCATGGTATGGAAACTTTTCTGGAAAGATAACTTGTTTCATTTTATTTTAGACAGTCTCAGAGTTCTGATTCTCAAAGTCACAAATGAAGCTTTTTTTAAAAAAATTTACCTAACTATGGGAAACACTGCTCACTCCATTACACTGACTATGCTGCAGCAGAGAAAACAGGATTAGCAAGAGTATGTGATTCTATATGCAGTTATTGACCATGGAAAATCAGCAGTCTGCCAGCAGCACTGAATACACATAGAATGAACTGAAAGGTAATTGGCTTCTGGAAACGCTAAACAAATACTGACCACAGTAAACACTACACACTGCACTGCATTTTGATCTTTTATCTAGGCAAACTTTTAAACACATCAATATGCAGTAATTTGTAAGCTAAGTCTAATGATAGAATTCTCTGCTTTCAAGCTTATTACTTTATTAACTGCATACAGCAATTCAGCAAATATTTACTAAACACATTTTATGGAGAGAGCACATTCTTTCACTCTATGCATGGCTTTATACTATTGTGTTATATTTGATATTATTGTATTTAAAACTATGCTCAATTATAGCAGAGTAAGAGATATGGTGTTAGCTACTGTTGATGTCCAGTTGACTTAATGTAAAGTACTGTGTTGCCTATGTTGTCCTGTTCTGATCTGCTCTGTACTGCCCCCTTTTGTTTTATTCTCTTTCAAATTAGAGAGAGAGCACAATGAAAGATTCGGATTATTCATATGAATATATTCATATTCATATTGCCTTCATAGGCAATAAATTCTGGGTTCTCAAATCTTTATTCTAGGATCCAACAGTTTAATAGACAATATGAAGTACATATACATAAAATGACAAAGAAAAGTTTATATAGGTGTAATCCAAATTCCAGAGCACTATGCTTCATCTTTCCTATTCCATTTTAAGACTCACTATTTTAGCTTAATTCTGATCTTCATTCTGTCTGTCTTCATTCTGTCTGTCTGGTTTTTTTCCCCAGAAATACCTCAAAACCCTGACTTCTGTCCTTTGGGAGATACCCTACATATTGTTCCTCTTGGAATAAATTCTTTCCAAACACCTCTCATGTAAAGTTTGACCCACAGTTAAAAGTAAGCTGCATTTTTCTGTGCCTTATTTATTTATGACTGACCCAAAATAAGCAGAAACTCCATTTAAGTTTTACTGCTAGAGTATTAAAGTAAGATAAATGTATGAAGTAAAGAAGGTTAGGGAATCTGTGAGGTTGTAGATTATTCTATTTCTTCCTATGATATCCAGTACTTACTATTTCTCTTACACTGGTATCTCTTGGTTAGGAGACTTCATCATCTTTTATACGTGTTAATAGGATTGTTAAATTTTCCCTCCCATTGGCTAGATTACACTTGCTATCACTGTTCACAATTGTAACTAAATGATTGAGTATTTACATCTCTCACGTATTGTGTGCACCTTCCTGCTTTGAAGGATGTTACATTGAAGAGGGTGATGCAAGTTGTAAAGTTTGACAGATGAATCTCAGTATCAGAGGTAATCCACACTGCACGAAGGCAGTGTGCGCAAAAGCGGAAGGGTAGTTTCTGGCACAGCGGGGACAACTGGTGTTCATCCATTCAATTAATGGATGGCAAATCAATGAACTCAAACATCCCCTCTTACTTTAAACTGCTCTAATCTTTGGGACTGAATTACCTCATTTCTTTCCTTCCACAAAACAATCATAACAATAACAGTTAACAGGGGCTGGGGATGTAGCTCAGTGGCACAGTGCCCGCCTGGCAAGCATGCGGTCCTCAGTTTGCTTCCCAGGCTCAATAGTGATAACAATAATGATCAATACTAACAATGCTTAATAGTTACTAAAACACTGACTTAATCCCTCAGCTCCAGAAGACAGCTATAATAAATCCTTCACTTTATACTTAGAGGTTTTCAGATACAGAAAGGCTAAGGATCCTACCCAAGGTCACAGTCAAAACAAGAAGAATTTCAGCAAATTTCTCATTCAGGCACACACCACAACCCCTTGACACACATTTTTGTCTTATTTGCCTCAGATTCTTCAATTCCCACCCCTAAAATAGTGCCAGGATTACAGGAAGTACTTGGTAGTTTCTGATAAGTGAATGAATGCCTTAACAATAATTACTAATACAAGTCAACCTTGAAAGACAAACCCAATTCCTTTCATAACCTATGGCCATCATTGAGACCTGGACTGTTCCCCACTGGCCCCGGTGTCACAGTTTCAAGCAGCTCCATCAGGAAGTTGTGGAAACCTGAAGTCAGGAGTAATGGGTGCTCTTAGGTCACTGGGGAGCATGTCCTCAAAGGACACTATGGGTCTGGGTCTCTTCTTCTCTCTCTCTCCTTCACTCCTCCTGGGAGGTGAACAAGCTTCTTTCTGCAACACTCTCCTTCCAGGACATACTCCTCCCACAGGCCTGAAGCAAGAAGACTAATTGGCTGTGGACTCACACCTCCATATCTGTGATCCAGAGCAAACCTTTCTTGTATGACTGGATCATCTCGATTGTTTGTTACAGTCATGGAAAGCTGCCTAACACATCTGCCAACAGCAGATCTCTACAACTAAAAGAATCTCTCAAGGATTCTTCCCATTCCAGGAGTAATTACAGTCCATGCTTCCTTCTCTTCCTTTGAAGAAAGAAATGTGATTTTACCTCCGTTATACCACACTGCTGCTATTCTGGCTCTCTGGTGTTATCAGCCTCACTCGCTCAATTCTATTTCTTGATCATGCCACATGCATCTCCACTTTAAAACCTTTGCACTTGTAATTTTCTACTGTTTCTGATGGAAATACCCTAATTCCAAATGTTCTCATGGTTAAAGACTTTAGCCTATCAGGTCTCAGCTCAATCATGACCTCCTCAATAAAGTTTTCCTGACCTTGACAATCCAATATAAAATTACTATGTGTTCCAGCTTAGTTTAGCAGAGAATTAAGCTTTGGAAAATCAAAGACAAGTCCAGATATTACAAATTCTCTTCTTATTGTAAAATAATCTGTTTCCTACTTATTTTGTCCTTTGGACATTTTTCTCAGAGTAGTTCAAAATAGAAATTACAGTAGCTGGGCCAAGCAGACCTTAGGCATTTTGTAATTATACCACTTAATAAGACCTCAAATGCTACAATAAAACCTACAATTATTTATCTGCTTTCTGAATGAACAGAGAAAGTGAATGCATAAATGGATGAAGTTATGGTAAGAAAAAGCAAGAAAGAACAGTCTTAAAAGGCAAAAATGTAATGCTGAGTACTATTCTGTTGTTAAAACCTAACAAGGTGTGTATAAAATTCAGTGGTCTTCCAAAACCAACTAGCCATGTAACTGTGCCCCTAGGTGGCATCTCTGTTATCATAATGTCAACCCTTCCAATGGCAAAGAAAAAGAAAACAGAACTCTCCAGCTTTCCACTCCCAAAGCACTGCCCTGACCCACTGCAGCCCAGGACCTAACCCTCAGCCACAGCACTGTGGGCTCCAAGGGGCCAAACATCGCTTTGCTGCAGGGGGCCCTTCTGTGCACTGCAGGATGTGGGGCAGCACCCTCGCCCTCTCCCTGAGAGCTACAAATAGCATGGGCTTGACAACTCAAAAATTCTCCAGACATTGCCAAATGTCCTCAGGGGGACAAAAGTGCTCTAGGTAAGAACTACAGAAATGATTCCTTCTAAATATATTGTGGTTTGGACCATAATATGACAAAAACCACAGGTTTAAAACTATGCAATTTGAGTTTCACTTACAGCTGTGCCCATGGTTTCAATAAATGTCATATTGAGAGAACCAGATATCCACACGCAAAACACAAAGTTGAACCCTTACCTTATACTGTGAGCAAAAACCTACTCAAAATGGATCAAGTGCTTAAATACAAGACCCCAATTGTAAGGGAACATGAGGGTACAGCTTCCAGACATTGGATTTGACAGTCATTTCTTAGAATGACACACAGCAAACCCAGGGAATGAAGCAGACATAAATCAATCTGTCTGCCTCAAAGGATACAGTCAACAGAGTGAAATAACAATTTACAGAAGCAAGAAAATATTTGTAAATTATATATCTGATGTTACGATTTGGATCAAAAGTGTCCCCCAGAAGTCCTGTGTGTTTAAAGGTGGGGCTCTCGGAAGGTGACCGGCTCGTGGTGCAGTGACCTCCTCGGTGAAGCAGCCTATTGATGAGTTGACGGCAGAATGAGCTGTTAGGAATAGGGTCCGGCTGGGGGAAGCAGAGACCTCGGAAGGACTTGTCCAGCTGCCAGCCCCTCCCTCACTCTGGCTGTTTCTTACCTTTCTCTGCTTCCTGGCTGAGGAACAGCTTTCTTCCACTGCACTCTCCTTCCACCATGACGCTTCTGTCTTGGAGACAGCCATGCATGGACTGAAACCGTGAGCCAAAATAAACCTCCTCTCTTTTAAACTGCAGGTGTTAGGTATTTTGCCCCAACAGGAGAAAAGTGACCAATATATCTGATAAAGGATCTGACAAGTGACCAACATATCTGATTATATCAAGGAGTCCTACAACTAACTATTAACCAAATAATAAAAATACAAAAACATGCAAAGGACCTGAACATGTTTCATATGAAAACACAGCTACTCTCAAAACAGAAAATAACAAATATTGAAAAGGACACAGAGAAAATGCAATCTTGGTGCACTGTTCCGTTGTTAGATGGTGCAACCATTATGCAAAGTAGTATGGTAGTTCATGACAACACTAAAAACAGAAATATGACATGAACCCACAATTCCACTTCTAGGTATATACCCAAAAAAACTGAAAGTAGGATCTCAAAGAGAGATTTGTGCACCCACGTTCACAGTAGTATTATTCACAGCAGTCCAAAGATGGAAGCAACCCAAATATTTACAGGCAGAGGAAAGAATAAACAGGGTGGTGGCTGCCATAAGCCAAAGAGAAGGGAGAAAAGGGAGCTGTTTAACTGTTACACAGCTTCGATTTCAAATGATGAGGCGTTTAGAGATGGGTTTCACACTGGGAGTGTGCTTGGCACTACTGAACTGTATACACTTAGTTAAGGTGATACATTTTATGTTGTTTTTCCACAATCAACTGCTGCTTCAATAAAACTGCATGATTAAAGAAGATTAGAGAAGTAACATAAAACAGAGTTAGTGAAATAAAAACAACTCTTTCACGGCTGAAAATCCAAACTCTTGAACATCTCTGAGGTCTTAGGCATGCTCCACCCTTGGGTCCCGGTGACTCCCCAACATTCTGGAAGAGGAGAAGCCTCTTCACTAGCTCTCACGGTAATTTGTCCTTGCTCCCGTCTATTTCAGATGACAATAAACTCAGTTATTATTGTAGGAGCTCTTCGTGAAACTCTAAAATAAGCATTCCCTGAGTGCTGACTGTAAGTGGAGCATGACGCCGGGCAGGCGCGTGCCTAGAACATACACTTCAGTTCTGAGAAAAGCTCGATGGCCTCTCAGTGCCCTGCAGCTGGACACCAGCAGCCACAGCATCGTTCAGCCCTGAAGACCCTGGAGTCTCAAATCTGACCACCTAAGGTTGAACTCCGTCTCCACCACTTGCTAGCTGTGGTCTTTTTGCCTCTGTGTCCTCATCCTTCCACAGGAGGATAATGGTGTCTTCATAAAGCTGCTCTGAGAAGGAAATTATTTCCTGTGTGTGAAATCATGAGCACTGCCTGGCATATAGCAATGGCCACAGGAGTACTTGGCAAACAAATCCACAAACAGCACACATCCAGCTACGCAGGTAAGACCTGCCCCAAAGCTACAAACTCCTCAAACCGTTCCCAGTATCTACCACTTAACCCAGCAAGGGGAATTCCTAGCTGTTTAGCTATTCCAAAAAAAAAAAAGTTCCACTCCTTGAAAATATCTCCTCAACTGTGGCGACTAGGGGCAGATCATTAAATGAAGAGAGCTGGAAAGACACTGTTCCTGGGACCGGGCTAGCCGTGTGCTAGCTAACTTTCCCTGCCTTCCCAGCTTCAAACTGCACAGAGGGAAATGAGGAGCAAGATGCTGTCACAGTTTGCACGCTGTGGTTATTTTCAGAGAGTTGTACCATTAAAACCAAATCTTATTCCTGGGTTTAAGAAAGAAAGATAAGTAATACATTAAAAACCACAAAAACAAAAAGAAACCCAAAGTCTAAACAGTATGCGCTCTATGAAACTGGAGGGCCGGATGGACGATGCACCCTGAGCAGAAGCCTCACAAACGGGAAATCTTTTATGAGGACCAGATGGAAACATTAAACGCCGAGAGAATTCGAGAGCATGTTAAAAATGAAAATCCCAATCCAAACACAATAAGTATGTCTCATGTATGCTACTGCAAAACCAGAAAACATTTAGGGCATAAACTCCACGAAAGATGGCCTTGCCCAGAAAACTAAACAACCCTTAGCAGTTCCCAAGTGGTGAAAAATGGGCTAAAAATAGCCAGCATGCAAGTCCAAAAAAATGGTGTCTGGAGCCGGGCAAAAGTGATAAGATTTAATTCTCTGTGTTTCTCACTATAATAATATAAAAAGGAAAACACCAAGTTCTAGGTATTCATTATCAATCACTTCTCAGCTGAATCTCTAGAATAAAGAGACTTTAAATTAGCACTACCTAGAAAAGCATAACTTTATTCATTATGTTTATATAAAAAGTTTTTTTTCATTTTGCTAATCTCTATTGTACATCTGTTCACATTTTTTAAATATCCTAATTGCTTGACAAATAATTATGTGAGTGGGTTCCCTCATAGCCCATGATTTCAGATGTTTTATTATTAGTTCTCCTCCAGGCTGCTAATACCCCAATGTAAGTCATCACACAAGAGCAGCAAAACAGACACCTTAAACAAAAAAGACAAGCACTTCAGCGCCACTGCTATTGGCCATCAGAAACAACACCTGTCCTCAGAGAGACCGCTGTCAGTGATGGCAAACGGGGTAGAGCTTTCAGTGACACAAAGAGCCCACGGAGGCACAAGTGCCAGAGGTTCGCCACCAATGGATTAGTCTAATACAATGACACCCTGATCACTGTGTCTTCCACACGTTCCCTTTCTATAACATGTACCCTTACGATAGCTCTCCTGAAAATGCTCATCCTGCCATTGTTGTTCAGTGCCCTGGCTGTAATGCAAAAGAAAGCGGTCATGGTCTTTAGAGGCAGCTTCCTGGGTGTTTACTCCACGAACACCCTTTCTTCCCCCACCTGTTAGTGACACGCTATGGATGACTGTTACTGTGAGCCAAAGAAACAAGCTTCCAATTAAAAAAATAAATGTTCATTTGCTCCCCGTCAATAAAGATTGGTCCAGCTTTGTACCCGTAGAACTAGAACTAAAGGGAACGCCTGGCCCTTTGATATGGTCGCAGCAAGGGGAGGATGATGACGACTCTTTGAGGGCGAGTCTGACTTTAGCATCAGGTGATGCTATCCAAACTCTCACGGGATGAAAATGGGAGGAAGTCAATGAGGTCAGAATGTAGGAAGTCACTGAGAAGCTGTAGAAGAGTAAAATGCATCATAGGGAACTATGTACACAGAAAGTGAAGTGCTAGATATGCGAACTGAGAAAACCAGTATCTACTCAGTGCCCAGTAGGGACACCTTATCCGAGCCCCCTTCATAAACCCACCAGACAAATTTGACAGCACTCTTTGGATAGCAAAATAGGCAGAAGAGACTGGATTCGCTGTCTATTCACCAAACTATTCAACAGCATAATCCAAACATGAATTTAAGTCTGCTCACCATAAGTTCAGTGTATTTTTCTCACATATATAATTTGCAGATAAAATTACCACTCGGGGAGTAGTTACTTTTACCATTTCATTTTATTTCTCACGTTGCAGTTTAGATTATCTGTTCACATTTCTCTCTCATTAAACTTGGGCCCTCTGTGCTTAAATTTGGAAAGGGCCCAAATAGTCTACAATTCATTTGTCTCTTCACTCACTGGACTTTACCATCTAGTGGGGAGAAACAGAGAATAAGATGGATTTAGATACAGACGACACAGACATGAATATGGATATGCGCGGAGGCGTCCGTATTTACATGCAGACACGGGTGCAGATGTACGTCAGGTGTTTGCAGAGCTATGCAGTAACCAAAGCAGGCCTAAAGATGTCAGGAAGACTGGGTTGAGCATGCTGCTTTATGCAGAGGATCTGAGAGTCTTCTCCAATTAGGTAAATGCAAGCAATCACCTGAAAAAGGAAAGAAAAAGACTATGCAAGTATCTGGGAAAAATTCTTTCTTGATAACAAGAAAGAGCAGAAGTCTTCTTATGAGACCACTGAGACCAAGAAGTAGACCAGCATGGCTGGAGAGGTGTGGAGAGAAGCCGAGGAGGTGGAGACGTACAGGGTGAGATCACAGGGCCCGGGTAGGCGTGGCACATGCACACCATGCGGATTCGGAGACCGGACGTGCCGGGGGGATTCTCCAGAGAGGAGAGGTGAGAGGCTCATACCGTAGAAAGGCTCGGCCTGGTGGTCGAATGTGTGATAAAACGGAAAGTGTAAAAGCAGGAAGATCAGGTAAGGGTTAGTTTAGCAATCCAGACATAAGGTAACAGTGACTTGGATAGCAGTGCTGCTGATGGTGATAAAAAAGAAAAAAAATGGTCAGATTCTGGCTGTGCTGTAACAGTGGAGCGGATAGGATTTGTTGATGCAAATGGAATGTGAAATATCAGAGAAAAACAGTCGTGCAAGACTGCAAGATTTCTAGCTTGAGCAACTGGAAACACAGAATTGCGCTTTACTGAGATGGAGAAGATCAAGAACAGATTGTAAAAGGTGGGGTGGAGGGGGCAAAAACCATGACAACAGTCTTGGAGGAGCTAAGTTTTCGCTTTCAAGAAAGCAGTTGGCTAGATATATAGGTTTAGAGTTCAGAGGAAAGATCTAGCCAGGGATATAAATTTGGGAGTCATCAGAATACAGATGGTATTTAAAGCCCTGATCTAAGCGAGGTAATTGGCCTAGGGAATGCTTACAGACAATAAAACAAGAGGAGAGAAGGAGACAGAGAGATAGGGAGGGGAGCGGAGGGAGAGGGGAAGGGGAGGGGAAAGGATGAATAGGAGAGAGAGAGAGACAGAGAGAGAGAGAGATTCATATTTCTCTAGGCCTTTCCACTATTCAGAAAGTTCCCAAACCCAAGGGCAAAACACTTGAGAATATTGAGAAAGAGCAGCCTGTTGAAGAGGAAGTAGAGGCATTAGTGTCCTGGAATCTGAGAAAAGTAGGTGTTTCAGAAAAAAAGGTAATAACTGCCGGAGTGATCTGCTACTGACTGACCAAGCAGAACGAGGTCATGCAACTTGGCACGTGGATGACAGAGCTCAGAACACTTTCCGTGGAGACAGGAGAAGGCTTGATGAGAAGTTTCTAATGAGAACTGAAGGGAAAGCAACAAGGAAAGCAGCAGAGACAATTATGTAAGAGAGCTTTACTAGAAACGTAAGAGGAGCAGGGTAATGGAGGGAAGGATGGCTGGGTCAAGAAGCCTTTGCAAAGAACATGGGTGTGTGTGTTTGTGGACTAACAGAAACCACTTACCACACAAGGAAACTGAGGAAGCAGGAAGCAGGAGGGACCAGTGCAGAGGCCTTGTGGGTAAGGCAGATAAGAATCAGGGTTCCCTGGGGAAGCTGGCTTTACCCCACCTGTGAGAGGTGACTCACAGAGAGAGGAGCGGGAGGAGGAAGCAGGTACCAGCAGGAAGTTAGCTGGCCTGATGAATAAGTGTGTGCACGGTGTGTAAATACACCTACCCGCATGGGACATTTGGGCCACTACCCATGCCTGGGGGAGACTGGAGAGGACCCTCTCCTCCTCTGAGATGTCTCCCTTCGCCTCTGCTCTCTGATGTGCCGGATTATTTAAGTAGAGATCAATTCTTCTGGTTTAATATTTATTCCCCGAAAATGAAATCACCTACTAAGCCCAATGAGTCAGTGATGCTTAAATAGAAATGAGTTTACCAGGCCCACACTAAAAGGAAGATTTCAATAAAGGGACACGAGGAGGTGATCATTTTGGATGTTTTCCAGCAGCGCTTGGGAGCTGGAGGCTCCTAGAACCTCTAGTTGCCTGGTCTGATTGGCACTGCCTGGTAGCAAAGGACGAGGCATTCTCCTCACCCACCCGAGGCTCCTCGGTGGCGAAGTGCACTGTGTTAGCATCGGCCAGCAATACGTATTTGCTTATCGAAACTGATCAATACATACTGACTTACAGTCTGACAGGAGCTAAAGGCTCTGGCCACCACTGCGCAGATGACAGGTTGCAGTCACGAGCCGGTCACTGTAAAGAGCTAGGAGAAAGGGTCCGACGCGCCCACCATATAGAAATTATAAATGTTTGAGAAGACAAATACATCCACCGTGACTCAAACGGTGCACGATGTTTACGTGTGTTGAAGCATAACGTGGCGACCCTCTTAGCTGCAATTCATGGTTTCCTGTGTGAGCTTAAAAATTTTAGATTTTTTTTTAGTAAGTCCAAACACAAGCTACTCTGCCCATCTGGATTTTACCCACCGAAAAAAGGCTAAAACACATTGACACGGCCACGCTGCAAGGAGCCCCAAACACAAATGCTTCAAATTACAGGGCATTAACACTGGGAGAGAGCGTTTCTTGGGGTCCACGTGAGATGTGGAATTTATCCATGCGTTTTAAAGGTAAAACGTTTTAAAAATTGGATGGGCACAGAACTTTTTAGGAGCGTCCCTTTCTCTTCTGAATGCTGCTGACCTGTTCCTCCACAAACAGCCGGACCCGACCCTGTGATAAACAGTGCTACTGAATATTCATCCCTCATACAAGTAGGGGTGACACGGCAGGTAATTATTAATCCAGGCTGACAAAAGAGCCACCAGCAGCAAACGTAGGCGCATGTGCTCTCGGTGCACTGGGGACTGCTTCGGCCTGCATGAAAACTCAAATCCCCTGAATCCGGAGCAAGCAGTGTGCTTAGGAAGATAGCGCCTTCAAAACAGGGCCCGCGGCAAAGCTTTATTCAGATGAAGTGGTTGCTTAATTTAATCTACACTTTCCAGATAGGTTCCTAAGACTCCTACTTTATTATTTTAGACAGAACTAGAAATGCTCATGAAGTCCCAAACTAGTCCCTTTATTTCTCACCATCACTAAGCTTTGAGCCTACTGGGTTGTATAGCCATTTTTAATGGCCTGCGGGTTCATTTAAGTAGACGGACTTATCTGAAAAACCTGACCTTTACCTGCCTTTAAATTGCGCAGAGACAGAATCAGCCTGATCGATGATAAGGCAAAAGGGAAGTCTTTGTCCAAAGAGAAGCAATAACCTTTATTTTTGCATTCATCCTTAAGTGTTCTTGGAAACCACCAGGAAATAAGGGGCAATTTGATTTAGATGTTGTAACGTCATCTAGATAAAGGTTAAGTACAAGTTACGCTGCATTATGTATTGCTCACATGAGCTTGGTATTATCTTTCTTCGGGAAGCATTAAAGCGATACCACCACCCAGAATAGAAAGATCCAAATATACCATTCATTCTGCACCCTGTCGCCACACCATGTCCCACCTAGGTGGACCCACACAGCACAAAGGCCACTGACCTTTTGTAGAGGAAATCCGCTGCCCCGTTAAGGCATCTACTAATGTTTACTAGCGGGACGCTTTGTCCATGCCACCAAAATACACCTGCAGCCCTGAGGTCAAGCCTGTCACTTTTTATGCTTTATTAATAGTCTTTGATAATGGTTGATCATTATTTTGTCCAGGAAATTTACCTTTCTGCCGCCATGTTTCCCGCAAAGTAACTGATACTTGTGAAAGTCATGCAGAGGCACCAGTATTCCTGGCTTATCTCTAGTTTACTGATTCGGAAGTCCAGGCTCACAAAGGTTAAAGGACTACATCTTCCCCCTTCACAAGGTGAAAATTAAATATAAAACAGTTTGTGAGGGATGGCGCCAGGATGTACGTCTAGTTGTAGGCTCTAGATGCAAGGAACTTTTCCACTGCCTCAGGAATAATCTTCCTTACATAAACAGGTCACCAGGAGGTTAGAGGCTAAAACTAGGGAAAACAGCTTCAGAGACAGTCTAGTACTTGGAAACATGGCTTTAAGTGAGTAAAAAAGTATTGCCTCTAATTTAAAAAACTAGTGCTTCACTGATGTCTAGTTTCACTGCTGGAAAATCAAGTTCAAGAAGGTGCTGTAACTGGAATTTGTAAAACGGAAGATTAGTTTTCTGGCCAAAGTCATTTGCTGTTATCTTTGTGAAGAATGAGAATGAACAGAACCTGTAACACACAGGATTTTTTTTAGATTCTATTAGAGTAAGGACACAGTACAGGCTTCAAAAGAAATTAGCGCATGAAACTAAGTAATAGCTAAGTGATTTGAAAAAGTATATTTAAGATGCACTATAGTTGCGCTATAAAAACGTATTTAATCTATGACATAAAAAGTAAGTGATTTCTATTTATAATTTTATGTGAAATATTATGCTTTGGACATGTTAGTCAGCTGACATTTGCTGGTTACCCGCCATTGGGCAAGGATCATACTAATTATTTTACTCATATGATTTTAATTAATGTTCATGAAGCCCTAATGAAATGCAAGTAGCATTTTTTAAAATTTTGCGGATGTAAAAAATGGAACTAAAATATATGAAATGGTTTGCCCAAAACTTAAATTCTGTTTTAAAAAAATGAAAAGGGCACTTAAATGCTATAATCTCTGTTTCTTTCTTTCTTTTTTCAAGTATTTTAATTTTTACTATGAATATATTACTTTTGAAAAATTCAATGATGTAGCAGAAATGATTTATTTAAAAATTAAGATATAAAATTCTTTTAAAATTATAGCTATAAAACACAAAACTATAAGTACAAACCAACATACAGCTTTACAAATCGAAGAAAATAATCCAGGATACTCACAGCAACTGATCGCCTCGCTTGCTCTGGCTCCTAAGTGCTGTGGTCTTTGAATCCCAGCCCCTGGCCACCTTCAGCCTCCTTGCGGTTCTGCTAAAAGGGGGCACTTTCGAGACGGAATTATGTTTCACAGGTGAGCTCACATTTGGATGACAGGTAAAGGACAGGTCAGGTTAGCGCCACAAAATTAACTTTTACACGTGGATTTCAACGGTAAAATCTCAGGGGGAGTCTCAGGCAGGTCAAACGCCAGCAAGAGGGACTCTAATGTCATGATGCATTTGTCCTGTCTTCCTGACCTCTCCTCAGGAGGTGGAAACCATCCTGCTGAGATAAAGGGTCCCAGTGTAAACCACTGAAGTAATTATGACCCAACCCACAGGCCCTCTCACACCTTCCCTAGCACTGCTTCCGAGCTTATTAATTTTGTGAAGGAATAGAGAGTGGCGAGCAGACATTTGGTGAGAAATGAGCTTTTGATAGCACTGGAATTCTTCCCAGGCATTTGTTCCCTGAATCCTATATTGGCTTTTTATATGCAGGATCCTGAAATAGACCAGGCGTCTTCTTACGTTTTGTTTTCTCCTTTTCCTTTCAAATTAACTGGGGCAAGTGGACAGAATGACTTTAAAGTGGTCTCTTCTTATTGCTTTCACACACTGAATGACAGCAAACAGCTTTTAAAGACACATCCATGAGAGCAAAACAAGACCTTCTACTGGGGATAAGCTATTCACACTGGATCTCCTGATCATGACTGTATTTTAATATAAATCATCTCCGTTCATTTGGACGTTATTATTACGAGAGTAAATCAATGATATTGTTCTCCAGTGTGCTGAATTGTCACTGTGTGAGTATTATAAATGTATTTCTTTACAAGCTCATGGATACTTTGACTTTTTCAAATTGGTACTTCACAAGGAAATATTCACATTCCTTACCTAGAAATGCCTTTAGAAAACAAAAATCAGTTTGTTTCACCAATCAAGTCTGACAATAGTACAAATGTTTATGTGTGTTTAGAGATTTAGGAAGATGATAAAGCGGCAGCATCTACTATGAGTTACAGTGCATGAAATATTGTGTTAAGTACTTTACTACATTATCTCAAAAGATAGGTTGCTGGTAGGCTAGATAGACATGTTTTTAAAATTAAATTAACTCTCGAAAATATTTGAAGGTAAGGCTATTGTATCCAATTTACAAATGAAGGGGCTTGAGCTTAAGACGGTTAATCGGTCAACCTAAAATTTCAACAGTAAGTCCAGAGAAAATACTGATGCTCAATCTAGCTTCCTTGACTTCAGATGAAGTAGCACAAAACACAGATTGTGTTAAAAGTAAGGTTTCAAATTAAAAACAATTAACAAGATTATGCTAAAAATAAACCTCAAAAGTATGCAATGATATAATATAAGACATTATATAATGCTCAACACCAATGATATAACTTTATACTTTCAGAAAAAGAAATTACCTCCTTTCATGGAAAAGGAAACTTGCAAGTCTGCAAAGACATCAGTTTAGACGCTTTTCAAGTGCCTAAGACCAACCAATTATCCTAATGGAAAGTCATAAACTATTACAAATCCTTCTCACCTCCGCTTTTATCTCAATGGTTTACTTAAAAAAACAAAGGGCTGAAAATTTATTTATAACCTGTTAATATATTAGCACCCTGGTAAGAAGACCATAATGTTAAGTAAAATAAGTCAGACACACACTTAAATATTGTGTGGTGTCTCTTATTCGAGAAACCCAAAATACCAATAAATTCAACAGCAAAATACAAGACAGATCACAGGCAACAGGGAGACAGATAGGGGCGGGGACGGAGATGGGGACGTGGAGAAAGGGATATAAAGAGAATCAAGATGTGCCATGGACATGGACTTCCTCCTCACAACAAAAACACACATGATATACGGCAAACGTGGACTAACAACAATAAAAACTAAACAGGGAGTTAACAGGAGATCAAACTCTTAAATTGGGCATGAGAACATCCTGGTAGAACAGAAATAAATCTTTACCTTAAAAACACACACTACTGCTGCCCAGCTGAATGCGTTCTTTTCAGCCGAAAGCAAACAGGGTGCGTACAGACTTTGCGTACGGAATGGGACCCAGTGCGGAGCCAGATTAACCACCGGCAAATCTAGGCGAACGTACTCGGTGGATGGTCCACCCAACATTTTGAAATTTTAAATGCTCATTGCCAGTGACCTTGTTGGACCAACAGCTACTTTCATTTTCTTCATTTCCCCCACTTCATGCTGCACGCTTAGACGCACAGAACCCGGGAATTTCTGTGTCTTTATTAAGCAGAGCCACACAGGTTTCATTTTTCACTGCCCTTGTTTGTCTCTTAAGGTGGTGGATTTGAAGCACTTGGCGCTTGCGGGATCTATACAAGCATCACCAGTTCCCTAAGCCGGTAGTGAGCACGTCGCCCCGCTGGGACCCAGGACAGGAAGCAGACAGTCCTCACCTTCTATTTCAGAGAATCCTCCAATGACACCCGGAACGGTGATGTCCCGAAAACATAGAAAGAGGTTCTCCTCAGAGCCACACCGCGGCCTGTCTCTCTAACTGGCAACAAGCCTGAGTTGTAAGGAACATAGTTTGGAGGAAGAGAACAAGTCTGGTGCTGCCAGCGACACACAGGGTCACAAGAATTCTCTTGCACAAAAGATCTTTGGACATGGTCTTTACTTATCTCCCTCCGAAGTCAAAATGCGTAAGTTCTAGCAAGAAGTGACCTGAAAAGGTCACCACGCTACTTTTTTTTAACTTGACACACACAGTGGTATCTGTGTTGACCAAGTTCCCATGAGTGACAGAAGTCCCAGCCTCCTGGGACAGGATAAAAGGCGACAGAACCTAGTGCAAAGTTCTACGCTGGTGCCGCCAAGCCGTGGACTCTTACTTCTGTGTTCCCAGGAGTAATCCCATAAAAACTCAGATCACTGCAGCTTTTAGTATTGCAAATGTCACAAAAATATAGATGATGGATATTCTAATTTGTAATAAGTAAACACTTTGCAGTCGGAATAACAAAGGGGTTGCTCTGTTCGCCACCTCACTCAGATGGTTACGGAGAGGAATGCGGCGCTTTCCTGAGTGGAAGCACCAATTGTGCCGTGAGAGGTATGAAGAATAACCAAACAAATAACTGTCCAGGGTTTTAGACAAATGCCGACTTACCATAACACTACAGGTTGGGTAGTGTGATCGGTTCACGGCGGCTTCATCAAACGGGCCGCCATGCAAGACACTTAGCTGCTAGTGAGATATAATTAAACCTGCATCCACAAGTCAGAGCACAAAACAGGAAGCAAGTTAGAGGAACTCTTCTGGCGAACACAGGTATCAAGGGATGCATGGAGTAAGGGTGCTCATAGGATAAGTATCTCTCCTTCTCCTGCTCCTCCCCCTTCATAGCAAAGTAAAGATGATCTCAGAATAAAGAATAGCAAATAGAAATCATACGCATGCTTCTTTTTATTTTTCTCAACAAATATTTATTAAATCACAGATTTTTCTGTGTGTTCCAGGACACAAAAAATAGGACAGAATCAATGTCCTTATACAATTTAGTAGAGATGCTAGACGATGAAAAAGCAACGTAACAAACAAGCACGGCTGTAACTTTCAGGTAATAAGTGTCAAAAAGAAAATTAAAAGCCAAGTGTGGCAGTTCATGCCTGTAATTCCAGCAATATGGGAGGCTGATGCACAAGGGTCACAAGTTCAATCCCAGCCAGGGCAACGCAGCAATTAGTGAGACCCTGTCTTTAAAAGGACTAAGAACGCCGTTCGGTGCAACGGCCCTCGGTTCAAACCCCGGTGTCCACACACACACCAGGGGCTGAGGGCAGAGTCAGCTTGACACCAGACCACCAGGGCTTCCTGGCCACGGGTAGGGGTTCAGACTCTCCTGTAAGGACCACTTGATGCCCCTAGCGTAAAGCTGTGGTGATTGACAGTGATGTGAAAGAAGGAAACTCTTTCAAACTCAAGGAGAAAAACTGGGAGCTCGTGAAAGAGGGAAAAATGGAAAAAGCAAGCAAATAGAATTTTGCAAAAGATGTTTGGAGTCAGGCAGTCAGCAAGCTTCCAGGACCTCCTTCCGGCCTTTCTCCTTAGGGTTTTTATTGTTTCTGTGCAAGGCCCTTTTTACAGTAAGTCTTTTAAAAATCCAATATATTGCAGACCTGAGGACACTAAATGGCTAGGAAGATGCCATTTATAGACTGACTGATAGAATGCCTGCTATGATGAAAGTCGCAGACTCAAGCTACGATGCACAGGTTTCTTCAAATTGTGGAGTGAGACAATTCCTGTTTTAAAAAGGAAACATATGAGGAGATTTCAGTTAGAGCAAAATGCAAAACATGTCTAGTAAAGTAGGGCTGAGATGACAGGTTTCTGCAGACCCAACCATCCTCCCAGGCACGTGGGTAATGACAACTTGTGACGCATGTGGGCTAGAGTCACAGCTAGCGCTACGCGTGGCACCCTGCGATAGCCAACGGACGCAAGGAATATCAGGTTCGCAAACTTTCTTCCCGTTTACCACAAACAGTAACTGGTCAAATCATAAAGAATGTCATGAGCACAGTTTGCCATGACGTGGGACACAGAATACACCTCGAAGTTCTTCCTCTCAAAGGCACGTGCTTCCTTCTCCCTTTGCCTCTAACCACCTGTCCTCCACTTCATTCCTCGCACTTCCTCCACAGTCCCTCGCCCAAGGAGAAACTGTGGCCCCCTGCCGCCCATAGGCAGAAGCCCCACATGTCCTGAAATGATCCTGGAATCTCAGGCTGTGGCTCCTGGCAGTGCGCACAGCTGTGCTTCTGTCTTTCTCACCTGCCAGCCTGTAAGGTAACCCCAAGAGCACACAGGCTCCCCACGCTGAGTCTGACCTCAGCTCAGCCACTGTCTCATCACCTCTTTTGGCCCATCGCTTACATCCTCTGCCCTTCCTTCCTTTGCCTATATGAGAGAACTATTAGCGTGAGTTGAACCTCTATGATCCAAAAATTCAAAATCTGAACCACTTCGCATCCCAAGCACTTCACATAGGGCACGACCGACCTGCAGCACGTAAGTCATGGGCTTGTTTTAGGGTAAAACGTGCAAAGACCTTTTGAACGATGTTGGACACGTTACAAATGCTGAACAAGCGAGGGTACTCACTGTTTCTTTCCTTATTATGCCTTGGCCAAAAATTACCCTTTCTTCTCACTCACTGCCTGAACTCTCCTATTCATCCTCAAGACCCTACATGAGGGGCATCTCTTCTCTACGCCTCCCCCAGCCCCTGGCTCACCGTCTGCTGATGGCCATGTCTCCTGTGGCCTCTGCCACCTTGAACATCACACTTCAGTGACATTACTCATACTCCACTGGCTCACTGCAAATTATAAGCTTGTCTTCCACCCAGTCTATGGATCGAGGGTTCCTTCTCCTTTTCGTTTTGTAACCACTAAGACCAGTACAGGGCCAGTACATGATAGGATCGCAACAAATGTTTTTCTTTGACCAATGTTCAATCAGTAAATATGCAGAACCACGGACATGTCTCAAAAAAGTTTACTAGAAAAGAATTCAAAGCAACTCTGAATTCAAAAGAATTCAAAGAGAAATGCTAGACACAGGTTTGATAGATTTAGCAAACAATCTGGGACCAAACTGTACTCGACTGTCCACGTGCCTGGAATCCAGAGACAGGTCAAGCGAGTGCTGTGTTCAGTTTTCTCCCGTTGCCTCCCCAGTGACTCCAGCTCTGGCTCACCGCATATGCATTCCTTTACAATACAAACCGTGGCTCTGAATGCTTTCGGATTCAAATAAGAGGCACGAAAGCACCTGTTTCATGAATCTTTGTTACTATAAGGCAAGATCTGCAAGACACAGGTAGAACGGAAGGAAGACGAGGCGGAGGACGGCGAGCTCTTCGCATGGTAACTCGCCCTGGAAGCATGCCAGCTGTCCCGTGCGGGCTGCTCTGACTCTCGCTCCCTGCTCAGGAGTCCAGGGCACAGGGTGGGCTCCAGAGCGGCAGCGGTGGCTTTCCTCACCTAGGAGAACCGAAGACTGAGGCGGGCGCACGGACACGTGGGAAAAGGCTGAAAGGCGGAACCTGGCATGACAAGTGTCAGACAAGAGAACAGAGCACTGCACACCCCCAGTAGGGTGACACGGCCTTGGAAGTTGTCTCAGATTTGGCTCTGGGGCTAAATGACATGATGACCTCAGGATGCGGGCAGTCATCTCCCAATTTCCTTCCCGCAATGCTGAGCATACCACGAGTACCTTGTGAGGGCGACACGCTTCTCACCCAGATGTCCCCACATCATCTAACAAGGAACACGGTACCTGATTGGGGGGGGGTGAAATTTAAAACAGAATTTTCAAACTTCAAAATCATGGTTCAGAGTCAAAACAGTGATTAACTGAACAGAAATACCGAGAAGAAGCTCGGAACACTTTTTATATCCTCAACCTAAAACATTGAAAGAACCTAAAATTGGAGCATGAAACGTAAATGAGATTATATGTGTGACTATTCTAGTAAAGAACATAAAATGCAGCAGGTGCCGGGAAACATGTAGGGTGAATCGGAAACTTTCTCTTTCCTTGCTCATAGAAGAGCTCAGTTATAGATATTGAGGGAATTAAAAAAAAAAAACCCTGGGACCAACTGCTGATGCTCTTCAGATTCAGGCAGATTCTTGCAAGTCTTTTCTTACTATCCTTTCAGGGGGAAAAGACTGAATATTGCATAAAAATCATATAGATTGATTATGAGGAAGAATCTCTAACAAGAGAGTAGGAAGCAGCAAAACTTTCTACTAAGCAAGGTGAGTCTTAAGAGTAGGGGAGGTTCCCCCATATCAAAGATGGGGTGACTGTGGTTCCCTCCGAGGGTATAAGGCAGTAATGAGGCAAACGTCCAAGCTCCCTACAGATTTGGGACCGTGCATGTATTCTGATTAGTGACAACACAATGAATACCTCATTTTCTTCAGAGATATCAAAAATAATACCAAAGGCAGAATTTCATAAATGTCCCCCAAATCTTCTGCCATACTTTGGGTTTTCAAAACTGGAATTGTACATTCATATCATGAAAATCTGAAATCTACAAATAATCGAAGATAAAAAGCTGTTCAGTGGGTCAAGATATAAACAACACCCTCTTCATTGTTTAGTTCCTTCAGGAAAATTACTTTAATTTCAAAGTTGGAATCAAAACAATCCAATCTTCTAAAGAGAAGTCTCCTGTCTACTGTAAAGTAATAACATGTTTTCAGAGACCTCTAAGTGCATATCTTGGAATTTCTAACTTAAATGCATGGTTTGGAAAGCACCAGTCAATGATCATAAAAGGCTGGTGACATTTCATCATGAAAAAGAGGCAAAATAAAGCACTTCTGCTCTTATGTCTGTATGTAACTACTGCCTATAGCATGCAAAAAAAGCAGCACATTTTTTTTAAGATTAGGGAGTCATTCCAATACATCAGATACATGTGTATTTTCCAAACAGAGATTGTCATCACATATTTTATGAAAATGAATTTGAAAAACATTAGGCAGATACTCAGATAAGACAACAGAAATAATTATGTATAGAAACAGACTATTTTCAGCTTTACTAAGAAACCTAAGAAGGGGCGTTCTATGAGTTGGAAGAAAGAAAAAGGTGAAAATGAATCATAATCATAGCTAGAGTTATTTTGTAAGTTAGATGATTAATGGATTCTTTTAGTTTATGTTGGAGAACATTACAACAAACCCATGTGGCAACTGTGAAAATTTTTGTTTTATCTCACCTGAAAAAAAATCATTTTATTAGCATAACTGATCTGATATCATTAAGTTGTTATTTTTGCAAACTGCTGCAAGAAACTCTGATAAGGCATGAGGAAAACTGGTTCTTTAATCATTCTAAATTTTGGTTCTTTCAAAAAGAAAAAAGAATCACTAGTATTTATAGCTCAATGTTCCTAGTACATCAAAAATTTATTCTGAGAAAAAGAAAGGTCACATTATTATAGTCAGAAACCAAAATGATACACTAAAAAAGTATCACCAAGGTTTTAAGAATATTTATCATTCTTTGAAAACTACTTATCTAAAATTAAAATGTCCTTATGGTCAAAATAATTATTTAATAGTCCCTTGAGTAGTAAGACATGAATCTATTAGCTAGCTGCCTTTTTTATGAGGTCTAACTGACAATATAACTATTCATCTTCTCCTGTGCAGTTCTGTCACTCAGAAAACCAGAACAAAACAGACACGTTAGGGGTGAGGTAAAGTGTGAGGGGCTTTTTCAAAGGAGCACATACTTTTATGTAAACCTTCTCTTCCTACACATGTCATCCATTGGGCTTTGAGAAACTAACCACATACATTCCACAACTAATAGATTACAATTAATAGCAAGATTTACTTCACTGTGAAGATGACCAAAGCAATATCCAATAAAGCAACTACATACATAACAGTTCCAGGCAAAACCCAAGAATAACCATATCATAATTAGCCAGGTAAAGTACATGGTAGCTAACCATCTGGTGTTCACCTAAAGCAAGCTATATCCGTGTGAGCTAACTCTAATTTGCCAATGAATTATGCAAAAGATTAGGCAGACAAACATTTAAGAAAATGACTCAGGTGACTATTCGTTTTTGAAAACCAGGTATCTTGATTTATGATGTTGGTTAGCAACCTAGCATGGAGACACAGAAGCCGAGTTAGCTCCCTGTACTGCTATGGACCCTATTAAATGAATCTCAGGTGCAGATAACTGATGTGGGAGGGTACCTTAATCTGAAAGAAAATAGATCTTTCAAGGAAATCTGAAGTGGCCTGGGGGACTCTAGCCTCCCTGTGTGTTTCTGTGCGTTTCCTAGGTACTGGTTTAAGGAGCCCTGTGAGTGCGTTTGCATCCCTGTAACATATATGTGAAAGGTGACAGACTCAGTTCGGTTTTAACAGAGGTCTCTTGAATCTATTTCACAGGCATGTCTGTACATTTTAAGTTACTGTTTAAAAACAAGAGGCTCTTAAAGATAACAGTAGTTGGAAAGCATGCAATTTCAGAAGTGAGAATGCAGTATCTCATCCCTTAATTAGTGTAAAACTAAAAGTCCACAAAATAAAACCTCACCATTTTCGGCACTATAGACATGGGGACAATGTCTATAGTGCAGCGAAGTAAGATAGTCTTGCTACACAGCCTTAAGAAATAAATTAGAACTAAAATGAAAATACTTACTCTTGTACTAAAAGTATCCTATTAAAAACCATCCAAAGTATACCACACAAACCAAAAAGCCACCTCTGGCTTCAACAGAGACTAAACCAAATCTGATTCTGAAAAACTCCTTTATTCCACCATTTACCTCGAATCAGCTGTGTATTTTTAAAAGCGGAGCTTTGCGAGTCCCGCCAGTCACAGCAGGTTTGCTGTGGAAAGAGCAGGTAGCACGCGATTCCCCAGCACACGCTGCCTCCCTGCACTGTGCGGCTGACCTGCTTTCCCCACGCACCTCACGCTTCCGGTCTGCACTCAGGACCCACTCGCATGCTCCGCTTCCGAAGTTTCACATCGCTTGCTGCTGCAAGCACCATGGACCCAGGGCCCGTCTGCCCCAGCTTACCACGTGTGAGCCACCGTGAAGCGGCGCCGCTGCCGAATGCTCTTGTTCACCAGCAGCTTTCTGAAAAAGCATGGGGAGTTCCTCGGCGAACTTCGTGGAGAGATTTTGGGGGACGTGGGCCTGTTTCCCGGCAGCCTGGGGAGCTCCAGCTCTAAGTGCATCTGCTCCTTGAAAGTCTTTATGCAAATGTCAGGCTCAGAAGCGGTAAGTTCCTTTGAAGAATTTTGGGCTGTCATGTCTTGTGCAAAGCGCTAGCTTTTGCCACCCAAAACAAACCCCTGGGACATAGCAGAGACCCTGCTGCAGGTGAGAAGGCTGAGCCGTCTGCAAACTCTTCTGGGTCCGGTTGGCCGAGCTGTGGTTGGGACACAGGAGCCGCTCAGAGCGAGAGCAGCGTGCTGGAAGAACGGCAAGCCAGGCTGTCACAGGGAGCTTTGTCAGGCTGGTTCGCCTCTGCAAATGCGCCGAAGCGCTTCCTATGTCAGCAGCTCCTCGTGGGTGAGGCTTGTCTGCAGCTCCACACTGAGGCTCCCTGAATTCATTCAGCTGAATATATCAATTCATGAAATATTCATAGGAGCTCCTGATAAAGCCTTTCCCTGTAGTCTCCTAAAAATCTTAGCCCACAGCTACACTCACTAGCAGATAGTAAGCAACGCCCAGTCACCTAGCACAAAGAGCAGAACCGGAATGTCCCAGCACGCATAATGTTTAAAGTCTTCATTCAGAATTATCTGGTTTTGCAATGCACGCAACACAAACCCCACCTACCAAATGCTATTGGCCCCGGATTATTTAAACAACTGCAGTTTCTCCCTTAAAAACACTCTCCATTGCTCGGATTTTCACAAAATTGGGGAGGCTCCCGTCTTTATCACAGGAAAGACGGATTAAGCCAAGGAGTGTCAGGAAGCCTAGCTAAACCAGCCTCCAAACCCCAGTGCTGAATCAAAGAGCTGATTTGCTGATGTTTCTTTTTGCCTCCCTTCCCCCCAGAAAATCTCAAACGGCAACAATTAAAAAAAAAAAAACCCCGCCACTGAGCAGGGAAACATTGGATTTGGTTCATTCCCCCCAAGGAATCTGAAGGCTAATTGTTATTCCAATAAGCATTTTGCTCATTCTTCTGTTAAAGCTCATTGTTTACGAGTTGCTCACAGCCACACTCTATACTAGCTGCCAAGACTCATCTGACAGCCAAAGCTCCCCAAAATTGAAAAGGAGGTAACACTGGAGGGAAACGGGTGCTCCCAATGATAGTGCGGAATAAAAATTAGACAGTATGCGTGCGTGCGTGCGTGCGTGTGTGTGGGTGTGTGCGGGCTGGTGTAGAGGATATTGTGGGTCGATGTGGGGTGTGCACACTTCAGAGCGTGTGTGTGTACTTTCTTCCTAAGGATTGCACGTGAGTACTGGGACGGCAGACACCAAAAGCAGACGCTGCAACCTGACGTTTTCCTTAACCCTGGAGTACAGCTTCCACCCTGTCATGGACACAGGGAAATAGAAACAATATTCTGATGCTTCAGGTTTCTGGGTGTTTTGAACATAACTGTTAATAGGACCAACCTGATTTCAAATAAATTTGATGAAGAAGAACTACAGGTAGTCAGCCAGAGTGGCAGAAAAGGAATGGTTCACAGTGGGACTTCACTGAAAAAGGGAGAGATTCATTTTCTCCGTGAATGTGTGACGTCTTCCAGCCTTAGACAGTCATTCATGTAACTCGTGTACTCTGGTGAAAGATGGGCTAATATCTAATGGGCTAAATAAGACCGAGTTGTCCCCCATGGGTAGGAACAAGTGGATCGTACATCATCCATTCGGGAAGTGATTGAAGTATAACAGGGCTTAAACCACTGTTACAAGTTATCAATATTTACCTAACTAAAATACAGCATGAACAAACGCAGTTACGGCATTTGAGACTCGCAGTGAATCTCAGCTTTGCAACACCTTTCAAAGGCAGCGAAACAGAGCTAGAGAAAGTAGGGGACTTGTCCAAGGTCGTATGTTTGTCCACTTTACAGCTGAAACTAAATGCTATGTTTTCTGATCCCCAACTGAGCGCTCTGTAATTCAGTCACAAAGCTGCACCCTAACAAACTCTGTTATGTATTCGGAGCTATCTTGACCACCCCATTTGAGAAGATGGGCAGTTAGTAATATGAGAGAAAATATGGTCTACGTTACTTATTATTTATTGGGTTATGAAATAAAATCTGAAGCTTTCCCTCCAAAAATACCATGATTTAATACTGGGATGTGATTGTATGCTTCTGCAATGACTCAGAGTGACTTATAAGGAAAAAAAATAGCAATTTGAAGTCACAAAAGATGTTTCTCATATTTACTTTTCAAAGCTGCCAAAATATACTAAACATTTTAGGAATTTCTTCCCAAACATATTATGATAAATTTCACGAGCCAGATTTAGCTGTATGTTAACTGGAGCTCAGACTAGGAAACAGGGTATAACTCACCTAACATGGCATAGTAGTCCAACTGTAATTGTTCTCTAATTTTATTGCCAGCTTATGTGTCATCAGGTGGCTTCCCATGTCACCATTCCACGTTGCCTACTGTCCCAATACCTCAGTTAAAATGGTTTTCAGAATCAACCTAAGAAATACAGTTCTGAAAAGCCTATTAACTTGGCCTCCCCTAGAAAAAATTCAAGACTAGCAAAGGAAGTTAACTGAAATACAAAATTAAAAAAATAATCAGACTGTGTGCAAGTCTAAATTCTTTACCACTGGTAGAGGGTAGGGATATGTTTACAGGTAAATGCATTAAAATTCAGCCTAGAATGGAAATGCAAGAGGAAAACAGGATACAGTGTCAGATACTGAAGCTAAAGAGAAATCAAGAAGACGGGAAACAGGAGAGAGTAAGAAAGGAGTAAAGCAAACAGACTGCTGCATTTCAACAGAGAACAGAGGAAAAAGCAAACAGACTTCATGTGCTATACACAGCTTCTGGTGATGGACTATTGAACAAAATGAAACCTTCCTGTCCACACAGAATCCTTAGCCCTTGCTATCTCAAAAGCAGAAATGAGTGATTTTCAATTCATCAGTGGATAAATATCTGCCCTGAGTAATTATTTGAGAACTTCAAATCCAGCTAGGTCTTCAAGTCACTTAACAAAATTTCTGCTATCCACAATTTTTCAAAGCAATAAGAATCAGGAACTTACCATAGTAAAAACACAATTAAATTTTTAAATAAAATAAGCAATAATAATAAATAATGTAGTCAATATTACAGATAAATTGAGAATACTTCAGTTTTGCTAAATTGAAAAAGGGGGCCAATTAATTATAACCAAAGAGAATTATAAATTTGCAACACGAGTATGATAACATTGTTTAAAATGTTTTTAAAGGTTCAACGACTTTGTAATAAAATTATTTGAGATTAACATAATTACATTCTTTTATATTCAATAGCCTTTGAACTTTGAAAGTTGGCCCAGAATAAATTTTCTCTCCATGACAGTTTTTCAATTCTCATAAAACAAATCCATTTTAAAGACAGGAAATTTCGGTTTTTGTACAATAATATTATATATACCTGGCACAACAGTGAACTCAAAATAACACTGCTCTCGTTACTGCAAATACAAAGCCAGATATGCGAGAAGACAGATGAATTTGAGTTATTTGTAGAAGACGGATGCACCTTGAGACCAAAATGCTAAGTGGAATAAATCAGACACGGAAGGTTAAATATCCACGGTTCTCTTGGATGAGAAACCCAAAGCATAAATAATGCAAAGAGGAAAATACAGGATAGATGACAGGAAGCAGGGAGGTAGACACTTTGCGGATACAAAAGGGGACCAGGCGACAGAGGGCAGACCAGAGGCAGAAGGGGAGAAGGAGATAGAGGCGACGGTGTCATCTGGGTATGTACCAACTCCCCACAGCGAACGCATTTCTTACGTGAGCAAACACACTAATAAAAAAGGAAAGAAAAATTAAGAGATGTGAGGCTACCACCACAGTGAAATCATCAATTCAGTCTCCATTTCACTGGCTCTTTGTTGCCAAAACGATGCACCCTCCAAGTGCCACCATTACCCTTGGTTGAGTTAAAGACCCACAGATCCCTTCCCGCCCATCAATGGCAAGGCAGTGAGCTCAGAACAGACGCAGAACAGCTGTAGCCTCGCCAGCGAGGTAAAGCAGCGCCCAGGGCCCTATATATAACTCTACCACCACAGACCACAGAAGTTTTCTATTTCGGTTTTAAGAAATGGAGCTAGAGAATTATTCTAACATGACTGAAAAACACAGATAATAGCCAACTGAATGAAAATAGCCCTCTAGTCGTGTTGGAAGCTTACCGTTAACTGGCAAGTCTCAAGAATAAAAAGACGGTGGGGCTGGATCGTGCAGCTCGGGCATGGAGTGCGTGCCTTAAGCATCCGAGACGCCAGGTTTAATCCCAGGACCACAAAATAAACGAGGGTTATAGAGACGGAACTGACATTAACTGACATCTACTGAATTCCGGACATGGTAGTAAACTTTCCAATATTTTTTTCCACTTGATCCTCCTAAATATATTAAAGGCTGTTGAAAGTATTTGCTTGATTTCTCATGATATTCACTATTAGATCCTTTAGGGCTGGACGGATTCTCACATGATATTTATATCTAGAATATGAGATGATAGAGTCTGGCAAGGAGTAGATACTCAATAGCTATTTATTGAATGTACATTCTTTTGTCTGTCTTCAGATAAGAATGTCAAGACACAAAATTGTATAACTGTCAAAGAGTTGATGGAATAGCCAAAGCAGGTCTTCCCACCGTACAGCACCCATTTTATTACATTACACCAATGCTACCTAAAATTCTTAAAAGCGAATACAACCCATGGGACAGAAGAAAGAATGCCTGTTCCAGCATGTCTCAGACTTAGAGCTAGGAGTTGATCTTCACCAGTACCAGACATCCTGGGTCTGAACTTATCTACCATGCTATCCTTATAAGATGATGCGATGTGAACGTTTCACTTTTCTCCCTATGATGCTGTCTACTCGTCATAAATAAAGTGGTGCTGTGAAAGTTAGTTTTGTAACCTGCACGCCTGGTACTGTGAGCCAATTCCTAGGGAAGAGGAAGCATGTAGGGTGGATACTTGGGCTAGGTGTCATATCGTTCTCAGTGGTACTATCAGAGAAGAAACTGACTTGATCTCCTTCTGCTCTCCCCTAACTCACTCCTCCAGCCACACCTGCCCTGTCCTTGTTCATCGACTATGCCATGCAAACTCCTTTTCCCAAGACATCTGCATTACTTGTTTTTTCACCCGCTTCCAGTATTTGCCCAAATAGCACTTGCTTGATGGAATCTTCCATAATGACCTTTTGAAAACTATAGTGTTTGTCAGCATATATTAAATGGATATTAGTTACTTATTTACTATGCACTTAGCACCCCTAGAATTCAAATTTTATGAGAGAAAGAACTTTGTTTGGTTCATTCTTCTAATCTCAACTCCAGGATAGTTTTTTTTTTAACAGCAAATATTTCAATAAATATTAATTGAACAAATAAATGACCAGTCTTCTAGAATGAAATGGGGAAGGAGACATTAAACAAAACTAGAATAAACTATCTCCCTCAAATTGGCATAAGAGCTAATATTCACCATTTAACTACCACTTTTTAACAAGATATAGTGTCCTGTTCTCATTGCAGTGCAAAAGCAGAAGCCTGGTGAGTTGTCATCTCGGTTCATGAGGTAGCCCCCTCGTAGGACAGATTTGCCAAACTCCCTCCTCTCACAGCTTTCTGATTTCAGCAGAGTAATTAGATGCCACATTCTGAGAAGGGAGATTGCAGAATAAGAATGCTAAGGAAGTTCCTCTTTGTTTTCTAGGTCATTGTTAACATCAAGTTGTATTAGAGAGGATGAATCAGATGCTTCAATGCAAGGAGGGAAACTGTTTGCATGGTAGTTTCTTAAAAGCCACATCAAAAGAGGGTACTACAGTTCCAAAGACAATGCCACCCTGCCATCCAGTTGCCTACGTGGGTTTCCAAGGAATAAAATCTCAAAGACAGAGGCAGAAAATGTTAGGAACCAAGGCATGATTAGAAAGACTTCTTCTAAAATGAGTGTCTTTTTTTAAAATTACTTTCTGTCTTGTCAGCAGTTGTCTCTGAAACAGGTAGAATGATACAGCATTAAACTACAGTTAAAACCTTTAAACACAAATGCTTATTTATGTAAGTCCAATGAACTGCGATGCGGCAGAGATCATAGGACAGCACGCATCCCGGAGAAGTGAAATCCAATCCCCTCCAGCTCTCTGAAGACAAGAATGGTGCTAGGGATTCGTCTGGTGTCTACATTTACATTTGTGAGCTAGTTCCCAGAAACTGCATTATCTAAAATTAATATTTCAGTGAGTTTTAAGGGGTACAGAATACATATAAATATGAAGAATGCTTCAAATATTGTAAGAGCAAAGGCTCCTAACTTAATTTCAAAATTTGTTTATTCACTCCATAGAGTGTTAATTTGAAATCTGTTCAAACTGGAGATCTTCGTCAATTCAGCCACATTAATGATGATGGGCTGCTGATTTTTAATGAAGAAAACGGAACACTGTCTACCAAGACTAGTTGTGAAATTCTAGAGTTAAGAAGTAATTCACATTTAACTTCACACAAATATTTTGTACCATCAAAATAGCTCCGTATTAGCCTGGGGAAAAAAGCCTTCAGACACGTGATCTGTATCCTGAGCTTTCTGGAAAAAGACTTTTAAAGAGAACCTATAGTTGTAGAAAGTTTCTTAGGTTACTTTTTGTCTTTGTTGTTTTTTAACTTACCATGCAATGAGAGTGGCCTTCTGGGGGGACACCACTTCATGATGACGTGCAGTTAGGGCACAGAAGAGCTCAGCACCTCCCCTCCCCAGCAGGAGCGCTCCATGTTACAGCCTTACAGGAAATTCTCCGCTCGTTCCTGGTCCCCCACAACCCGAGCTGCTCCCCGTCTCTGTGAGTCTGTGTTTTCAGTAATATCTTTCAAAGAGAATCGAACAGTATATAAGATTTTCAGGCCAACTCCTTTCATTCAGCCAAGTCTGTGAAGTTCAGCCCCGATGTGGGAACAGTTCACACGGTGTTCCATTGTCTCATGTGCCAAGATTTGTTTATTTGGTCACGTACTGAAAGACATGACCACGAGCGACCTCTAAGCGAATCCCTAGTACCGTTCTTGTCTTCAGAGAGCTGCAGGGGATTGGATTTCACTTCTCCTGGATGCGTGCTGTCCTATGACCTCTGCCGCATCACAGTTCCACGAGCACTTCCCTGTTCGTGTGGAAATGGGCTGTCACTGCTGCACGGCAAATCCCCACGAGAAAGTCCCAGGTCGTGTGGGAAGCGGAGTCCGTCCTCGTAACAAACGCCAGGCTGTCTTCTAGACCAGCTGCATTATTTCCTCCCACCTGCAGTTTCTGAGAGCAGTGGCTTCTCTCTAAGCGCTCAAGTGCTTCTTGCCCCTGTGTTTTAAATTTCAGCAGTTTCAATAGATGAGTAGTGCTAACCCACCCTGATTTTCATGTCCATTTCCCTGACAGCTAATGCTGGTCACCCTCCATTGCATATGTGCTAGCCATGTAAGTTTTAGTTAGGAGTCTACTTAAGTTTCTGCCCATTTTTCAAGTTGGATTGATTCTTTTCTCTACCAGTCTTCTCCCATCTGCCTATCTGTAGGGGGTTAGGGTTAGGGTGAGGGTTAGGGCTGGGGTTAGGGGTGTTGTTCTCAAATAGCTACTCTGTGCACTCTATCAAATAGTCAAAGCTACCTAGAGGTACAAAAAAATGAAGAAAGATAGCGCTCCTCTCTTAACTAGGATCAGTACATTTTTCATTTTTTAGGTTTTTAACATAACATATGCACATATTAATCAAGAAAATATAAAAAAAGTACTCTTCAATGAAAAATAAAATAAAATTTCATAAAATTATTAGGGAATATCAACAGTTAATACACTGTGTACCATAATCCTTTTAAAAATGACCAAAATGTTACTCACAATGTAAATGCTAGCCAAATAAGACTCTTTGACAGAAAAGAAACAAAGAGATAATATCACACAACTTTCCTTCCAATGACAAGAATTTTTAATTAAATAATACAAGAATATCCTGAAAGTTCTGAATTGTTTTTATAGCTTATAATCCTTTCCTATGGTCTAGACCTAAAACATACCCCCAGATTCTCATGAGATCAGAGGCAGAGGCTTTGGGACAATAACTGGATTACTGGGACACTGCACGCATCAGTGGATTAAGCCACTGATGAGTTCATGTGCTGTCAGGAGTCAAGACCTAGTGGAGGGATGGGTCCCTGGCAGCATAATCAAGAAGAATCTGTGTGTGTGTGTGTGTGTGTGTGTGTGTGTGTGTTTCTCATTTTCTCCCTCCCTCCTTCTCTCTCTGGCTTCTTATGTCACTTCCTTCTCGCCCACCCTTCTCCCTCTCTGCCTTGGGTCCAGCAGCTGTTTCGCCACATCCTTCCGCCACACCCTTCCACCACACCCTTCCACCACACCCTTCCACCACACCCTTCCGCCATGCCATGTCTGTTTTCAGCCATGGTCTACTCTCAAAACCAGAACCAAGATAAACCTTGCATCTTACACCATCCACAGTCATTTTTTAAGAGTAACTTTTGATGTAATTAGTCTCCTTGCTACTGGGAGAAGCTAACATTGAGTAATTTACAGTAATTTAGCGAGAAGGCGTTCTAGAGGTGGACTCCAGCTGACACCTCATCTCTATGACCTGTCTGGACGACTTTCCCAAGCAACCATCTCCTTTTTCCACTGCTGGTCATATTGTTATGAGTAACTTAGAACACAGCGGACTAACGGTACATCATCTGTTTCCTCGTCCTCCTTACTTCTGTATGTTTACTAATTCAGACGTCCTTCAAACATCAACTTGCCAGCAGGAACTATGTGGCAAGAACACGGTTTTCGGTTCCTCTGGTAAGCCTGAATTACTGGTTTGCATATCTGTAACCAAACATAAAACCAAAAATCTAAAAGCTTCATAAAAATTTTATTACAGCTGTGACTTGATTTTTATGTAACATTATCAATTAACTTTTGTATTTCACATTTTGTGAACTGTTGTTCTATATACGTAAATAAATCTTAATGGAAATGATACTATAGTTCCTAAAGATGCAATTATTTCCTTAGTGAAAAAACTCTACATTCTTAGCAAGGATCACAATTAATTCTTTATGCATTAATTTCTTTATCTAGAACTATTTTTTACATATCACACAGGATTCTTACATGAGAAATGACTACATAAGACTCAGGAATATGAGTAGACATTAGTTATTCACTTATTTAACCGGCATTAGCCTAAATGTCAACTACAAATCAGGCACTGTGCCTGTCTCAGAAATACTACAGTGAAGAGCTAGATCTATGCCTGCTCTCATGATACCTCCAGTCTAGTAGCAGAACTAGTAGAGTGCGATTCTAGCTGATTCTGAACCTATCTGCACCCTTACTCACCTGTTCTCCTTTTAAAAGAGATCAAAGCCAGGAACTGTGTCATTTACCTTGGCACTTGGATTCCTCCTGTTTCACCGTGCTTTATCCTCAATCTGACTGCCCTGTAACATTAAATACTAGAGATGATTTTGGCCAGAGTTTCATCATATTTTTGTGCCAAGTTGCCCCTTTTACAGAAATGTCAGTTGCCCTGGAACAATGCCAACTTTAATGACTTTAACTTGACAATCTCAAATTATCTCTCCACATAAGGTCACATTCAGGACTCGACATTCATCAGCTTTCCATTACTATAACACATACATGAGATATATTACTGACAAAGAGAAAGAAGGTTCATTTGTCTTGCAGTTTTAGAGCCCACGACTAGGTGGCTCCAACGCTTTGAGCGTGTTATAGTTGGGTCAGTGAGTGCAGCAACATGATTCACCCAGTGGTCAGAAAGTGAAAGACCAGAAGGCACAGCAAGGCAGAGACGGGGGCCCCACGTCTCCTCTGAAGCTGTGCTCATGACGGTGGAGGACTTCCCCCAGGCCCCACATCTTAGTAATTCCACCACCTCCCAAGGTTCCATGCTGGGGATCGATGGACTTTTAGGGGACACCAAAGATCCAAATCATTGCAGACTTCAATATATACATTTCAAGGTATACAATTCAATCTGTAACAGTCCCCAAAATCTACGTCCATTCACCGCATCCCAACATCTCTAAGCGTGTTAGTCAACGAAGTCCCTAACCTCACTGAGCTCATCCAAGTCAGGGATGCGGGAAAGCTGCAGCAGAACTGGGACAAAGTTCCTCTCCATCCGCAACCTATAAACCCACACACGTTATCTGTCTTCAAAAAAATCCTGGTGAGACAGAGGACAGACACTCCGATCCCAAAAGAGAACACTTGAAAGAAAGAAAAAGGGAGTAAGAGACAAGGTCAAAAAGTAGCAGGGGAAATTCTTGTGGTCCTAAGGCTTGAGAATAATCATTTGGGACTCAATTTGCTGACCTCGTGGTCCACCACTCTGATGGCACCAGCCCTGCTCTTTGACACCAGCAGGTGCCCCATCTTCTGGAAGTGAACAGGCGCTCACCCTGTGCCCTCTGGGCCTGTGGTGGGTGGCAGTGTCACTGCTCTCTGAAGCACTTTCTGGCTGCCGTCTTTTTCCCATAGATAAGGCCCGTCCACCACCAGAAGCTCTGACAACCCTTTCCCACCTGTAGGACGCCAGAAATTCAAGTCCTCCTTCATTTCACCCCATCCCTAAGCTACGAGGGTTTCTGCTGATATAAAACTCTCAGAGATGGTGCTGGATTCTGGTGGAATTTCACAGGGGTCGAGGCCGTCAGGTAACAGTGCCCTCTACAGATCCTTGCCGCGTAACTGCACCTCAATTCCTGGCTCTTGCCAGTGCTGACTGGATCCACTGTTTCCATGCCCCCTAGGAAGTAGCTGACCAATCACACCCTGGATGTACATGCCTGAACATACTTCCTTGGGATTTCTGAGAATTTTCCAAACCTTCAAGCTCTGCTGAACTTGGTTTTTAAGAAGTCCTTCTTTGACTCATCTCTCTCTTCTCACATTTCACTATAAGCTGCCAGGAGAAACCAGGATGTGCCTGCGACACTGTGCTGAGGAATCTCCTCAGTCAAAGAAGAAGGTCCCCATTCACAAGTTTTACCTTTCACACCAGCAGACTAGAACATCAGAAGGCCGAGGTAACAAGACTCACCCCTTCTCCAGCTTTCAGTAGCAAGTTCCTCTGTTTCCATGGGAGGCTCAAGCCCAGACATTCTCACATTCCTATTTCTACCCAGCAGTGTCTTCAAGGGAATCTAGACATTTTCCTCAGGAACCTCAAATCTCTGCCAGTCACCTCCCATGATCAGATTCCAGTTTGAAGTATTTGTTGCAGTTCAAGCCTGCCACTTACACTGAGCATCATAAACGATACAAATCTATTGTCTCACAGTTACAGAGACCAAAAGTCTAAAAATCAGGGGATGGCAGGGTTGGTTCTTTCTGAGGACCCTGGGGACATGATCTGTGTCAGCCCTCTCTTAAAATAATAGCTACAATAGGAAAAAAGAGAAGGAAAAAGAGTCAAGTAGGCAACGACACCTAGCACCTAGTATTGATTGATAGGTTGCTATGCACTAGGCACTTTTACCCACATCATTATACTATGCTTTATAGATGAAACAGTTGAACCACAGGAAGAGTGAACTGTCCAATGTCACCAGGTTAATCAGGGTTAGATCCCAAAGTCATCAAATTTCAAAATTTATACTTTAATCTGTTCCACTTCCTTGCCAAGGAAAAATGAAAAAGAAACACCCCCATGTCCTAAATAAACAAACTCACTGTATAAAAAAAGCCTGCTAATTTGAATTCTATATTTGAAACTTGAATCTTAGACACATCTACGCTAATGTCATAGTTCAGGACAACACAAAGTAACGAGTATGTGACAAAAATTAGTTTTCCCCCAGCAGTAAGTATATTTTATAAATGAGTTATTTTTAGAAATGATTTTGGTTGAATGCACATGTGTCGTCTTAAGCCAATTTTCAAAGAGAATTATTGGCTTAATGTGTCTTTGCACGTTTGTTCAACCCCAGTTCAACAGCACACTTTACTTGCCCTTCATGTGTTGCTAAAGTTTATAATGTTTAAACTTTTTCATCCTAAATATTACAGATAGAAACACTGCCCCATGGTTTTATTTCCAGCCCCTTTTATCTTCTGGTGGACAATCCCGATATGCACATTCAGGGACTCCTAGGTTAAATACTCAATTCCCTAACTCTCATTGCTTTAGATAATGTTTTACCGTGAAACCCACACTGATTCCGCGAGCACTAGCTTGGAATTTGAAACTTTAATGTGTGCTCCATTAGCTAGAATGAATGCTTTCATTTTATTCTGGCTTATTTAGAAAATTTAAAGACAAGAGTCTAAATTATTAATGACCCTATTCTTGCTTAGTCCTTTAAAATTTTTCTCATTATTTTGGATACAAATAAAATTTTAGAAGATACCCACGCTGCCACTTCCCACCAAATGCAACAGCGCGCTCAAGGGTCCTCCTTCTCGTCTTCCCGTCACCATTTCTGGGTTCTGGTTCCCCGATTTCCTGACACGTACTGGTGTTTCTTGAAGGACTTCCGGTGAGCACTGGAGCAGGTTTGCAAATAGGATGCGTAGACGTGATGTCAGCTTGAGGTGCAGGACCCAAGCACCGCCTCTAAAGACCCGTATGTGGAAGTTCTCTCGAGTCTCCTCTAAATTTGGAGGCGGTGCTTGCAATTATGGCCCACCCATCCTGCGTGGGGGGGGGGTGCTTTTATCTTACGTTTTCCTCTTTCTCTCGACCGAAGCTTATCCTGCAGGGCAAATTTCTCCCTCACTCTTCATTTTTCCCTTTTCAAATAAACTTCGCCACTGCTGAAATAAAATAGGCCCTGCTTGTCTTACACTGCGGCCAAAGACAGTGTCATCTTCACCAAAATGTAAGCACAGAAGGGAAACAAATGAAGGGGAAACGCACGCATCCCTGCCCCTCCAGAACAAGCGACCCCTTGTGTAACCTCGCGGCCTATGATTACAGTCAGAGACTCCGACGGAGATTTTACAGCTAAGGAAATGTGCCTCTTAAGGCAGCGATCCAAAGTTCTGAATCGTGACAGCAACAGCTGAAGACTAAAGATAGACAGTCAAAACACCATTTTCTGTACATTTGCAGTTGTTAAAAAAGCAGTTACAGTACATTATGTAGGAAGTATATTGTTTTCCCCGCGATAGCTCTACTGGGACAGAGACCCATGACAGAGAATATGCTTTGATGCCTCCCTCTAGCCTCGTGGTTGTTCCAGTGGCCGTGGCTCGCTCTTTCTCATTGTGGTATTTTCAGATCTTTGGCACATAAGGGTGGAGAGTCGTTATCAACAGAGCAGCCTCGTTCTAAATAAATCTTGGATTTACACGTGCTCCTGTCACACGGCCAGGCCCACCCACTCCTTGCTGGCTGTTCACTTTCTCTAGATGCTTCAGCGGTCCCGCCCTTCCTTCCTCTGGCCGCAGCTGAGGAGTCTTCTCTCACAGAGGCTGCACCTGTGGCCTTCTGGAAGCAGCATCTCCGGCCTCCTTCGCAGTTTACTCAGCTCTGTGCTTCCAGGCTCTGCCATCACTCCTGGGTAGCGCCACTGCCTGCTGTTGTCTGGTGGAGTAAAAGTTCCAGGGACAGAGTGGCACTCGGGGCCGCTCCGGCACCCACGCCTGGACCTGCCAGGGAGCAGATATGCTGCACATGCCTGCCTCGGAATAAACTGCATTTACGCGGGGCGCCCGCGAGGCACCGTGTGCTTCATTCTCAGTCCCTTCAGCCAGATTCTTAGGCAATTTCGATTTCCCAGCCACTGAGAGGAGATGCTGAGAGAGACACTCCAAGTGACAGACCACATGCAAGGAGGAGCCTGTCGCAAATTCACCACTACTACATGGCCACTTGGCCGTCACTGCTGGGCTCCACGGCAAGCCGAACCCTCCCTGAGCAGGGGCGGAGTGTGGGTCTCTGGCCGTCCAGGGAGGACTTGTGGCTGGCGGGAAGGCGAGGCAGACGTGAACTTGTGACCTTCCCAGCGGAGCTGCGGCTGCACCGGCAGCACACAATGGTGTGTCACATCACACAATGGTGACACTGTGTGCCGAGGAGTGATTCACAGGAGAGGCAGGAGCCTTGCCAAGGCAGGAAGACAATCTGTACTGAAAGCTGTCTGCAGAGAGGGCTCGCTTTGCTGTCCAAACTCAAGGCCAGCTATTGGGGGATGGGACTGCCCGAGGGCCACCACATGTCCCTTAGGTAGAAGACCTAGGGTCAGAGGCTCTTTCCTTTCTTTCTAGTGTGGACTTCATAAAAGAGGATTTGCTCTAGGAAAGAAACTGGAACGTTCTCTGAATTTAAGTTTCACAGTTTTTCACAGCTCAATAAATACTGGCAAAAGACGATGATGATTATGATGATGATAAAGATTAAGGAAACATTTCGAACATAGATCGCCAAAAATATGTGGTAAGCAATAACATCTAGTGGCATTTAAAAAAATACCTATTAAATTCCAGATGGATAAAAGACAGATAAGATGCCAAGGTTAGAGACCTGTACATCTGTATAAAATTCTAACTGGTTCAGTGTTCAAAACATTAAGATCATTGTCAGGGAGATTTTTGGGAAGTGTGCTAACTCCCTTGCAGGTCCAAGCTATCATTTACACCGGCCAAAAACATGGCATTAAAGTTAAGAATTATCTTGCCATAGATAACTCTGCCTTTCCTAAACAGTACTCTTGATGTTTTTTATTAAGATTACTAAGCAGAAAAATAGTGCAGTCTTTAAGAATGTGGAAGCAAACTAAACTCTCAGTAAACTGAAGAGCAATCAAGCAGAGAATGACCTCAGTGAATGAATTATTTATCGAGAGTCTGTGCTTTGAGATCAAACCTAAACAAGTTCCTCTTCGTCCTCGAGCAATTCCTGCAAGCTTTCTGTTTCTGTTTCCCAGCCACAGACAAAAACGTTCATACCAGGTGTTCTGCAGGGTAATTCATGTAAATGAAATTACAATTTAAAATTTAAATGGCATTGCATTTACAAAGCAATCTGGTATATATATTCGGATAGTAGAGTCCTTATGAGATCTGAAAAGTGTTAGAGATATGATCACGCTCATTTTGAAGTATTCACTATGAAGAAGGAAATTCCGGCGTCAATAGGGCTCCTCGTTTACAGTTTCTTGCTATATTACTGTTTGTTCACTGGAGCAAACTTAAATAAAAATAAAGCTTTCAGACCAAAGAGCAAATATAATATGATCTTTAGAATAACATATGGTAATTTTCTACAGATTATCATATATAAAATTTCTTGGAAGAAAGAGCAGGATAATATATCATTGCCCCAATTTCCCTATTGTATTGAGAACAATGTTAGATCTTTTTGTTTTATTCTGAAGTGCAAAACCGTATACAACTGGAAAAATATTTCCTGAGGGATTATTGGATTACTTTTACTAAATACTTGAAGTATTTCTCAGGTTATGCTTAACATTATTTCACTATACAAGCTTTATTTTATGGAAGACTTTATAGAGAACTTTGAAGCTCACGAAGTTTATGGTCAAAACACCACTAATGGTGTTCCAAAGGCTTTTCTGCCTATAATTCTATGTGCTTTTTATTATATCGGTGGTTTGTCAAGTGTAGCTTCGTAACCAGTACCACTTGGGGTTGTATTTCCTAAAGACATTTTTTTTAACCTGATTTAAAAGATTGCTGCCTTCTGAAGCAGACAGTCTGGGATTCAAGGCAGCAATCTGCGCTTTGAGAATGTTCAGGTGATTCTGACGCCAGTAGTTTGGAGCACGGCAATCTGCCATGGCTTCTGAGATCACAGAACTCCAGCACATACTGAGAACAAAAGAAAAAGGGCAGAACTATATCTTCTTGGTCCGGTTTTCTTAATGTGGATTGACTGGGCTAGAAGGAACCTTCAGCTAAGACAGTGAGTGCGGTTTTTCTGAAACTTGAAAGTGCTTAAGGATGAAAAACAGGCTGCGCCTTGAGTCAAATAATTGGCTGTGACTGCCTGAGACACCAAGATAAAAGGTTTTTGAGTTGCGTTCCATGGAGAAGATCACCGAGGGCCAGGATTGCCATGGATGATGGAGAAGTAAGTGGTAGCATCCAAGCAGCATAACCTGATTGGCGATGAGAACACGCGATTTTATTAACACCTGAATCATTTCCCTTGCAAGGAGCCAACTTAAAGATACTGACAGGTGGCCCACTGCCAATAACAAGGGAATCTTAATATGGAATTGAGCCAAAGCAACCCAAGATCGTCACAAACACGATCCCATTTATTGTGGTAGGATGCATCCCAGTGATGGATAATGGTTCTGAAGAACATCTTTGAGGTTAGTAACAATACTGCATTCCTAACACATCTGGGGAGGAAATCTCTAAACAGAGACTAAAGGGGAGGACAGTAAGGATTTAGCATTCCCAGCCTGATGACATACGCATCACCCGCACACTGCATTTCTGCCTTTCAGGGTGGTTGCCGTGTTTTTCGTGTTTTACATAAGAATTGTTTCAGAAGGGTTTGTTGGGTGAGTGCATATGTCCTGCTCCCCAACCAAACTCTGGCAATTTCTTTAAAGGCAGAGGTTTTTATAGTCTCTTCCTCTGAGTGCTTCACACAATAACTTCCTGAAATCTTCCCCTCATAGCAGCCCTTGAGTATTCACTAAAAACAAATTAAAAACAAAACGAAAATAGCTACCAACTCCTGAGTGTCTGCTGTGTTCTACCGTTTTGCAAACATCATAATAACTCTGCGCACTTCAGGTTCAGACATTCAAAGCTGAAAACTATTGAGAGCTCTCTTTAAACCAGTCCTGTCTCATTCCCAAGCAATTTCCCTAATATCTTCTTTAAAAAATCAATTGCTTCATAAAATAGAGTATAAAAAGTCAATGAGTGTGAATGCCTCTTAACCTCCATCCACTCATAATTACCCGTGATTGAAGTACTTCTCTGTCACCCATACCCCTTCAGTTTATTTCTGTGGAAACGGAGCTCCATTAAAGAACATTTCTTTGTGGTATTCCAATTAATGGGGGAAAGGTTTTGGTTCTGGAGCTGAATCTTTTCCAAAATTGTCAATTAGCTAACATTCACAGCTGGCTACCCTTGGGTTTTCCTGAGAAAAACAGACGGGTAGATTTTTCGGCTAACAGAACACTTTGTTCCTAGAACTTCACCTAAATGCAATCAGAAGAATCTTCAAAATAAAGTAGTCACTCGTCTACAACTTGTCTAAGGTGGCAGTATGTCACACTGAACTTCACATATTTGGTCCTAGACAAGTTGAAAATCATACAGTATGTTAGTCTCTCCCATCTTCGCTTAAAAATGCATGCTTCAATAAGTGTTTCTGCATGGCAGTTGAAAAGCCTTGTTTATAAGATAACTTGAGGTGTAACTGCATCTAGGTCAGGAGGAAACTGAAAACACTTTCCAAAAATAGCCCTGCAGAGACACCGAGTGAGTCAGGGTGCACCAGACAGGATGCCGTCTCCCGCAACTTTTCTCCCCCTTCTCATCTACTTTTCAGTAAGTACCACACCACTTCAGGCTTCTTCTGTCTCTCATCTAACTCCACTTTCAGCAGTTGAAGAATTACCCTTCGGCCAAAGGTTCTTTCCATCCCAGAAGGCTGACACTGAAGACTACAAATTGTCCCTTGCACTGGGAAATAATCACCTTTACAATGCCTTCTCAGTCCAGACCTATAAACAGTTATAGGAATAAATTAAATAACAAGAAGACTCAACAGGCTAACATACATGAATTTCTCAAGAACTCAAGTATTGTAGCAGACGCATAACCCAAATGACAAATAATCTTTGGGACCACAGCGAGCTAGAGAACACCCGAGGGGCTCTCGAAGGAATCTCTGGCCATCAGGAAACACACTGTCTGAATAGCAAACTGAATCCCCTAGTAAGTGACCACCTACATCAACTCTCACCCATAAGTTAAAGCGCGAGGAACCTGGTCTTAGAATTTTAAAACTCAACTCTGTTTACTTCAGAAAACAGAAAATTGAGCAAATGCAGTCCTAATGCAGTTAGCAAAGCTGTTCCACACCCGAGTCTCCACCTGGTCTACCTGGCCAATGCAGTATAATTTTATATCAGAGCAGCAAGAGTGACAGACATTTCTCAGTAGCTCAGAAAGTGGCTTTCTCTTCCTAAGATACAGGACATGGCGTTTTAAAAAACCAGAGGAAGAGGGAAGTCTGACCTACTTCGTTTCACTATTGATACTGTTGCTTGTTTCTGAAGGCTGTCAAATCATATACCACTATTGTGATGGGAACTTAGCAGGACTCTTGCACAGGTACCCTAGAAGTAACATTTATAGTTAGTAGTTTTGACGTTAATCACTCTTATTCTTGAGTTGTCACAAGCAGCCGAGATGAGCACCGCTTCTGAACACCGTCAAGGATTGTCATTCCAGTCCTGATACAGATGGAATAAATACCTGAGCACGTCAGCTACACCCTGCAAACCATGGCAGTGGCCACACGTGGGACATGACTTTACTCACTAATGGGTCCTTGCATTTAAGTCACGTAAGGCTGTTCTTGAAATGAGTCCCTTAGAAAGCTCCCAGTCACTCCCAGGACTATCTATTAATAGTGACCCCAAATAAGTGCTTCAGACTGCACAGATTGTTTCATAGCTGGGAGAGGCAGAGACTCCTATTAATACGTCTGATGCCTTCTAACAAACACATTCAAAGAAAATGGAGCTGTTTGGTATAGAGAAAGTAATCACGCTATTAAAGGACCAATGCCATTTTCTAAGCATATGGTCATAATGTGTTGAATTAAAGTACAAGAATTAGTCACCTGTCCCAATTGCCTAGAACCCAGACATGACACAGTTAGGCTGAGGATGCTGCGATTTAAATTCTGCATACTGCCAGGTCAGAGTGCTTCTTGTTTCCCCTTTCCTGCCTCCCTGAACGTCTCAGCCTGACCAGTCAGTCTCTGGCTTTCTAAGATGCGTTGATTATAGGTATTTGCATGACGGACCCAGTCCTCTTAGCTCAGGTCTGTTCAGAAGCTGGGCCTCTCCTTTCGCATCTGAAAGGGCAGCCTTCTGATAAACCCAAGGCAAGTCTGTGTTCTGCCTGGCCCAGAATCTTCCTTCAGCAACGTCTCCTGCCGCTGCTCCCCCCATGACACACCTATGGTCACACTTCTGTGGATGTGGTCACTCAGGCTGCTTGTTCTGCTCACAGTGTTTCCCTCTCCTCTACACCAGCACACTCCGCCTCAAACCCTGGGGAAAATCACTCAGTGACCCCACTCTTGGAAAATCTCCTGCCTGTTTCCACAGTCCATTTTGCCATGGTCCTCCAAGGTGCTTTTTCCACAGAACTCACTGTATTTCACACTTGTTAACTGCACGTGAACACAGGTGTTCTCCCATTTGGCCATGAACTAGATGAGAACGGAATCCATTTCGATGTACTGAGCTTTATGTCCTAACTTCCTGCTGGAGTGTGAGCCCACTGCAGACACAGGCACTCTCCTTTGGCTGCCTCAGGAAATACGGTCTGGATCCAGACTATTAAACAGTGACACAGTCGATAATCTTCCAGAGGCGCAGGAAAGCAGGTGGCCGGCTCCCAGCCACTACATGTGTATTCCAGGCCACGGTTCCCATTATGGGGCAGGGGTTTCCGGCTTCACATGAAACAGTAGGACCTCTAGGACCCTGAAAGCACAACTAACTCACTACAAATCATGCTTTACTTTGCATCAATTTTTAGTAATATGTGGGTGATGAAATCAATTTGAGTTCTTCCCACACAGAAAGAGTACAAAAAAAAGTGTGCTGAAGAAGTGAGCAAATAAATAAAAATGATAATTTAGGGTGAAGACATGAATTAAAAGTCATTCGTACACTGTTCACTATTTTATCTACAAAGGCTGGACGTGAAATGAACTTTCTGGATTGATATCTAGGAACACCGGAGAGTCAAAAATGATCTTCTGACAAATTCTCTCTGCTGAGGCTCAGAACTGACCTCAGAATAGAAAGTGAGGAGGAGCTGGCAGAGCGAGGCTGTGAGGGAATTAACACTGACATTCCCTCGGAGGGCAGGACCCTGAAGAGGTGAAGGAAAACACGGGGGGGGGGGGGGGGTGGAACAAACAAAACCCTACTCTAACCTAACCTCTCCACTTCCACCTCTTTTTTTTTTTATAATTTTATTTAAAGAGAAAAAAACAAAACAAAACAGAATAAAGGGTAGCGACAATACAGTATTCCAAGGAAAAAAGGAAACCAACAACAACAAAAAAACCCTAAGAAATTATTACTTGACAAATTACATGCTGACTTCTTGGAAATAGTTGTTCAAATTACAAAGTTAAAACATATAAACTAGACATTCAAACAGTGAGACTGTTAATAGCTCTGTTCCACAATCTGACAAAAACAGCATTATGGTCATCCATCTTACCCACTCAAATATACATGCAATTATATCAAAAGGATAAAATTAAACACAACAAAACAGAGCAAAGCGGATCATAAGAAAGCAATGTAAGAGACAAAAATTTCAAAACTAGACAATCGGAGATATTCACTCTCTATCATATTGACTCTTGTTTTCTTCCAAATAGTTGTCCATATTGTCACATATAGGGAATTCACATGAAACAACCTAGTATGGAATTGATCTGAGCAGGACGAGGAGGGCATTTCAGGTCTTCAAGACCATACATTAGGGAAGCCAAGAATGGCTGTCATAGTGTCTCTTATTCTCCTCAAAACAGCTGTCCATACCTTAATGTGTGTTGAACTTAAACAAGGCAAAGCAAGCTAAGACCACTTTGAACAAAAAGTGATAGTTTTGCTGGACTTCACATCATGACATTATGGAGTCAGCACTGGGTATTGTAGTGTCTCTTTTTCTTCAAAGTAGTTGTTCATTTCAACATGTGTTATATAGTTGGTTCTCATAAACTGTTTATAAACTGTACACATGCATGAGTCTCTACATGTATGTCTATCATTTCTGTATTAGCAGGAAAAACAAAACAAAGCAAGATAAAACAAAACAATTCTTAGAAAAGCATGAGGCAGAAAAGTCACATAAAACTGCAATACAAGGTGATCTACAACGGTTACCATGGTGTCTCAGCAGTATATAACAACATTAATAAAAACGCAGCATTAGAGACATTATAAGACTTCAAAAGCAAGTAATAATCAAATCACAGTGGGTATCTTAGTGAATCTTGTCATCTTCAGTGTAGTTGCCTATACTCTTAGACTTGAGGCTATCCATCACAACAGATTTCAATAAAATCAGTCAATACAAAGTAGCAATCTAACAAATCAGATTCAAATAAGATCAGTCATAATAAGACAGTACATGTTATCAAGGGCTTCAGATTAAGTTGATAGGAAAATTAGGGATGATTACCATAATATGTCCTCTTAGTTTTGGGATAGCTGACCATGTCCTCAAGTCTAGTGTAAGTAGACAAACTGGAACAGCGTGTAATCCATCCAAGCAGAGTGGTGAAAATAATGTAAATTTTAAATCTTGTTACCCCATTAACAATATCCTCTGCCTCCCTTTTTTAGACAATTCCTCCCCTTTCACTCCCATGGGGTGCACTGCTTGTTTTGGGTCCCACTGCCTCCCTATATAGAGTAGCTCAATGGACCCTATCTCCTGATCTACTCTGCCTGTGTTTCTCTCTGTTAGTATTTCGAGGCCCTCTATACTAGAGATTATAGCCAATCTTCTCTGCCTCA
>PVJX010000683.1:0-37802 GCA_004027295.1 Dolichotis patagonum
GGTCCGGGATTTTCGGGTCCCAAAGAGACACCCTGAGATGCTGCTTTCTGGGAGACTTCCTGGGCATGAAGGGCGGGGCTACGGGGCCAAACAGAGCTGGCCCAGATGCCGATCTCCAGGCAGTTCCCTGTGGATGAAGGGCGTGCTTACCAGTCCCAAAGAGTCGCGCGGAGATGCAGGTCTGCGCAGACTTTCGATCCAGACAGCTCAGGCCACTCTATGGTCCGGGATTTTCGGATCCCAAAGAGACACCCTGAGATGCTGCTTTCTGGGAGACTTCCATTGCGATGCTTCAGGGGTTCTGAGGATCTTTTGCAGCCCTCAGTAAGAAGAAGTCACAGAAACTAGAGGTGAGCTCAGCTCCAGGCTCTGAGCGCTGAACTCACAGTGAGAACTTCTCTGTGGTCTATTTTAGAGAATGTTCCATGTGCTCCTGAGAATGTATATTCTCACGTTGTTGGGTGGAACACTCTGTATATGTCTAAGTCCATTTGTTCACAAGTGTGATTCAGTTCTGTTATTTCTTTGCTGATTTTCTGTTTAGTTGATCTGTCCCTTTCCATCAATGGCATGTTAAGGTCTCCTCTTATAATTGTGTTATTGCTTATTTGATTTTTCATTTCTGTTAATATTTCTTTTGTATAGCTGAGTGCTCCCAAATTAGGTGCATAGACATTTAAGATTGTTATCTCTTCCTCTTGAAGTTTTCCCCTAACTAGTATGTAGTGACCTTCCTTATCTCTCTGGAACATTTTTGGTTTGAAGTTCACTTTATCTGCAAACAGAATAGCTACCCCTGATTTTTTTGGGGGGATCATGTTGCATCCCTTGCTAGCTGCTTGGAGTTTGCTGGGCGCAGCCCACTCATGCCTGTGGGGAATCCCATGAGGTCTATGATGATTTCAAACATGGGGCATGGTCTTACCACCTGCAAGCAAAGTGCCAAGGTTTCCCTGTGGGCTGGGGTGCAACCCTTGTACACATTCAGGCTCTGGGACTGGACTCCAGCTCCTGCTAGCTGCTTGGAGTTCACCAGGCGTGGCCCAGTTAGGCCCATGGGTACCTCCTATGTGTCCTAGGGTGATTTCAGATGCGGGGCATGGTCTTACTGGCTGGGAGTGAGGTTCCAAGTTTTCGCTGTGTGCTGGAGTGAAACCCACACCCGTGTTCAGGTGTCAGGGCCAGAGACTGGATTCAGGCCCCTGCTAGACAGCAATCACATTTTAAGTTAGAAAAAGGCACAGTCTTCTAGGTACACAGAAAAGAAAGGCCTATTTACTATTTTTTTTTCTGTTTTTTGTTTTTTCAATCAGTACCAGGGACTGAACTCATGACTGCACACTTGCAAGGCAGTTACTTATGCCGCTGAGCTAAATCCCCAGCCCTAAGCCTGATCCTAGGAATTCTTTTTTTTTTTTTTTGTACCAGGGATCAAACTCATGACCTCATGCTTGCTAGGCAGGCGCTTATGCCACTGAGCTAAATCCCCAGCCCCTATTTACTCCTAATTAACATATGTAAGCACAAATGTAAATCCTTTTCTACTACCTACTGTGAAATGTAAACAACTGTTGAAAGCTACCTCAGTCTTATCTTTGAAGATGGGGGAAGGTAGTGTAAGTGATCTGAAATTGCACTGAAAAGTTTAGAAATAAGGATGATAGAAAAGTGGAGATTTTCAGTGGCCATGAGCAAATGCCCACTGAGGAACTTTTTGGGTGTCCACCAGAGAGTTGTCCTGGCCAGGAACCTTCAGTTCTCAGTTTTTATTGGCCCAAATAACCAGAGATCAGTCTCCAAAAAGGAATCCAGCTGTCTGTCTGGTCAACATTCCATTGACTCCATTGGCCATTGGCTTCAATGGGCATTCACCAAACAGATGCTGGGGAACCTGTCCTCTGCTTTTGAGGGTGACAGCTGCTATAAGAGTGATTAATTAGCTGGCAGAGTAACCACTGTTTGTCAAAATTCTGTAAGGGATAGTTAGAAGCCTGAGCAAGATCATTACCTACTGCTCTATGAACTTACAATAAAGGTTTTAAAGTCTATAACTTGAGAGATTGGAGAGCCTCCTTATTCTGAATGTGTTTAGGTCCCATGTGTGTGCTGCTTCCGGGGATAGCTTCTTTCACTGTCACATGAAAGCCGGTTCTCTCCACTGTGTCTCAGGTTTAATCTCGAAAGGAGATTTGCCCAGAACACTGAGCTGGAACATGGCTCTTATGTGTGTTCTCCTGGAGGGGCACAATTCCAATCAATGTCTCATCTGACCCAGAGACAGAGTATGCGTCCTTCATCTAAGATGACTTTCCTGTCTTTGGCATTAGCAAACACTCATTTTCTATGGTCTTAACTAAGAAGGAAAAGGTTTGAATAGTATAGAGTTCCTTTTGACTTTACATGCCTCTGTAAGGAAAGTACAAAGTGGGAAATGGGTAGAGGTAAAGTCAAAGGAAGGAAACTGAAGCAGAAAAGGCATGATACTTCCTCGACAGTATAGAGGAGGATCAGAGCCAGTCTGTCTCAGTGAAACCTGTCCTTCAAGTCTTGAAACCCAGCCAGCAGCCTAGTGCTGCTTAAATGGTGGAAGGAGTCCCAGTTTTTATGTAGGCATGTATATTTTTTAAGTCTGAGCTAGATTTCCATTTAAGAGAACCATCTTGAAGAAGTTTAAATTAAAGCCTATCCGAGGTGTTCTAATATTTTTCTCTCTAGTGCTATTGTCTAAATACAGTCAAGCAAGTAGTACCAGTAACTCTAGCAATTAATGTAAATTTAACTTGTACAAGAACAAAATAATAATATATCATTAAAGAAATATCATAACTTTACAAATTTCACGTTTTAACTTAGATTCACATTATTTTAATAAAGCTATATGAGACAAAGCAATTAAAAACCATGGGAAAATAGTAATCAATCATCACAAGTAGTTATAAAATACTGGCAAAGATAAAGCAAAATTTGAAGCATAAAAATTTGTTACCTAAATGAGTACCAGTCCAGAGTCTTATGAAGCAAAAGCAAACTCTCATGTCTATCTAGTGATCCTGGTGGGACCTCCAAATGATATAGGGGAATGAAACTCCTGACCTACTATGTCCATGAGTTCATGTTCCCTAAATTCGAAGCATGAATTTTAGGAACAACAGAGGTTAAGAGTAGAATATATTTATTAAGAGAAAGCAAGCTTCTGTCTGTAGAGAGACAGAAGGGGTCCTGAGCGGGTTGCGCAGGACTCTGTCCTTTCCAGGGACTTTTATAGAGTAAAACCATGGATTCAAGGCGGGAGGAGGGGGGACTGGGAACTCACAAGGCAGATGGGCATAAGGTGGGACATAACTATAGTTAGCCAATAAGATTAGTAGTTCAGGTAAAATTGATTACATTAGGGACAAATTGGAAAGCAAGTCACATAGGAAGCGGGCATTCTTGGAGCTGTGACTTTTCCCCTAGGGTGATGGGATTAGTGACTCTAGGATGATAGGGAACTAATTAGAATATCAGTCTTTAGGATGTGGATGAATTTGTTTGATCCTTTGTCTTGGGACCTGGTCCACAGCAGGAGGTGTCTGTCTCTTCCACAGTTGTAAGGTATTTGCACTGGCAGATACCTTTGAGGACCTAGCCCTTTCTCACTGCCTGTAATATTTCTAACTAAGTCGGCTGCTTGTAACAATGATACATTTTAAATCACTTTTCAATATTTTATCATGTTATGCTTCTTTACAGTAAACTGAAGAGAGAGGGGCACAACATCCTCATTTTCCAAGAGAGAGAGAAATGCTTCCTGATTCCTGTTTTAGGGGGCTTTGTCTTTTTGATCCCTAAACTGATTTTTGTTAAGAGCCTACAAGCAAGGTAGAAAGAAGCAGTTTTTGCTTTGTTTTTGGAGCCATTTACATTTTATATTAATATCTTATAAAGGACAAGGATGCTTCAAGGTGAAAGCATAAGAAACAATTTAAGATTTCCTCAAATGTTTTAGACAGATGGCATCCTCATTGTCTGCAGGCACTGCCAGTTTTGTCCCCTTGATCCACTGACCCTCACTGGTTGGTGCCTCATCTCCAGATTATAGCTGAGGCCTGGCTGGAGGCTTCTCTGCTCCTGTCTCTTCTGGTTTCTTGATTGCATGTCTCTGGTTTATATTTGTTTGGTGTTTTTATTCCCTGCTTATCTCTTAGCCCTCCTCCTTTGGCAATCTTGCTTACACATGTATCCTGGGGACCCAGAGGGTGTCCCACAAAGTGCTGAATTAAGTGTAAGTAATCCTATTTCCTGGAAATAAATGCAATGCAGATTGCCTGCTTCACACCAAGAAGGTCAGCAAAGTGATCCAGAGTGTAATTGAAATGTCTCATGCTGTGATGCATCCACACTGACTTATTCTTGATTTATTTTTATCAAATTTGTGAGTGTCATATAGGTGTAAGTACAGTCAAGAAAAGAAGTAAATGATAATTTGTTTTAGCTGATTTTTTTCTATTAAAAATAAGTACAAGTACCCAGTTACATTTTTTTCTTAGTCAATGGTGTAGTGCCAAAAAGCCAGCCATAATTCTGTTACTTTGCCTTTAATTTTACTAAATTATCTATTGGTTCTATATTTTGTATCATTATAATCATAGAGTACATGCACTTTCACATTCTCTTCTTAGTATATGAGACATGCTTAGTATACACTGTTCCATGCTTTTACTGGCTACATGTGCTTGCACTTATGTGCCCAACTATTCGTGACACATTCCTCTTACTTGGGCATTTATATTGTTTGCAGTTGTTATTGCTATCAGTGGTGCTAAAATGATCCTTTTTGACTCTTATGTTTTCATTTATATGCGTATTTAAACACAAGGTAGTAGACAGTATAAGGAGTGTTTAATGGTGTGGTTTTGGAGTCATGTTTTCTGGGTTTGATCCTGACTGATGCTTAATGAGACTCCTCCCTGGCAAGTTATGTGACCTCTGTATATTCACAGTCTCATTTATAAAGTGGGGGAAATTCTAGCACTTCGTAAACTTGTTATGAACATTGAATACTACATATGTTTAAAGAGTTTAAAATACTGATACAAAGTGAAATCTCATTAAAATTTAGCTATTGAATAATTCTGATTTGGGGAGCAATGAAGTGGCTAGGGGCATAGATGAAATAAGATCCAGTGCTGGGGGAAATATCTCCGCTGCACAGTGCCTGCATGGCAAGCTCAAGGTCGTGAATTCAATCCCCATTACGAAAAAACTTTTTTTCTTTTGCCATGATTGTTCTGATAATTGACTAATCTGGGTAGTGGGTACAGTGGGATTTGCTATACTAGTCTACATTTTTTGTGTGTTTGAACTTTTATCATGAAAACTGAAAGCAGATGTAAGATAAAAACATTTTGGTTTTAACATTTATTTTTAAATTTCTGAAGTATTTGCTTTGGGTACATTTCCAGGAGTAGGATCTCAGCTGGGAGCTTATAATTGCTGTTTAGTGAAGAATGTATAAAGTACAGTGGAGTGTATGATCTGTAAACATGCCAGTCGAACATAGTTTTACACAATGCTGGGTGTCAGCATTTGTATTAGCTTTCCTGTTCATGAGACAAAGCACCTGACATCCAGAACTTAAGAGAGAGTGTAATGGTTTAACGTGGCTCATAATTTCAGTCCATGGTTGGTTGGCTTGAAGGCAGAAATTTCGTACAAAGGCCCTAGGGGAGCAAAACAGCTCATTTCATAGTGGCATGGATGCTGCGCAAAGGGGAAGAGCACCAGTGACAGATGTACCTTCCAAATGCACAACCCAGTGACCCACTTCCCACTGGACCCCACCTCCTAAAGGCACACTCAACTGTAGGCATCAGTGGGTGAATCCATTGGGAAATACAGTGCCGCCATGATCCAATCACTTCTCCAGGAGTCCACTCAAATTGATGACCAATAGCATACCACCCCACGTTTCTCATCCAATGTTACAAATAAAATATCTCATCATTATTTCAATTTCCCTTTTCTGATCAGTAGAAACTTTAAGCATTTTAAAAAATTGTGTTTAGTGGTAGCTACCTCTTTGTAATTTTTACAGTACTAACTTGCGCATTTGGTTCCTTTACTGTTAGGGTCTTTAGGCTTCCATTTTATAAAAGCACTGTAACAGCTTGGTGGAATTAAACTTATTTTAGCAGTCTTATTTTTAAGTGAAAGGAGAACCTGTCATCACTATGTGACTATTTTGATATTTGATTTAAAAATTCCTTCTTCAATATGTATGCATAGCAAAAATTGATACTTTGAAAATCCCCAATGTGGGAATGTTTATGATCCTCGTGGTGTACTGATTTTGAGTATGTTTCTGATTTATGGTTGCTATAAATATATGGTCAAGCCATGATAAATTGCACCGAGGTGACAGCCACCCCTGTTCTTTATATAGCATTCCCTTGGTGTGCAGCCGTCCTCATTATGAGCCATCTGCCATCGAGGCCAGGCTGCAGATGTCCCTCATCAATGAAATTTGACATCGGTAAAATTTCAGGAAGGGCAGGCAAACACTGTTTCTGCTTTATAGTGTCTACATCATGAGTTCATTCAACTTTTTCCTCATTTCCTACTTTCATGATAGTAATCACAATTGCTAATTCCAGTTCAGAGTACAATCACCAGTTCTTGCTGCCGATTTTGAAGTATGATCAAATTGGTTATCATCAGGATACAAAGAAGCATATTTTTCACAGATTTGTCTTTAGGATCTTCTCTTTTGGGATTGGCACATTTTTGTCAGATCAACAATATTATTACATTCTAAAAAATTAAAATGCTACAGGTTCCTATTGCAGAGTGGTTGTCTTAGTTACTTTCCTGGTCACTGCCACTGTAAAATTTAAAGGATAAGAGGTTTATTTTGATTCACAGTGCAGAAACAGCGAGGTGGAGCAAGGAAGTCTGATCTTGCCTTGGTGGCCACGAAACAAAGAGGGAAAGGAAGAGCAAGGGAGTGAAACATCCCCTTCTGGATTGGGCCCCCAGTTACCTGCATCTTGCAACCAGGTCCCCGCTTCCCAACAGCACATTCAGCTGTGAACTCATCAGTTCATGAGTCCATCACTAAGCCCAGCACCCCCGTGACCCAACCATCTTCCCAAAGCCCCACCTCTGAGAACATGAGTGTGTTGGGCTATATCTAAATCACAGCCGAGGCTTAAACTTTATAGCTTTCTGTGTTTACACCCGTGATTTGCCAGCCATGGCTTTTTAGTATGGGTTCCTGAAGGACTCGAGAGCCACATTTTGTGCCATTTTCTGAGTGGCTGTGGAGAACGAGTGGTGATGGGGATAAAGCCCTTTATTAGTTCACATTTGTATTTCTTACCATTTGGAAATGGCACCAGGAACATAAAATCGTTTCATCAGATTTATGTAAGAACTTTCTTACAAAAATTCTTTTTGGTGCAGAACATGCATATTTATTCTTCTGTAACTGTCCTTTTGAGGTATGTACTTCTTGTAAGTTTGTGGTTCTTTTCTTTTTTTTCCATTTATTGGGTAACTGTTCAGATAAAAAGAATTAAGTTGGAAAACCCTACCAATTACTTAAAAGAGACATGAAAGCTGAATGTAGTGTCTTGTTTTACTTTTGATTAGTAATTTTTAGAAAAGATAAAATGAATTTTAAGCCTGAGTTTGGGATATGAGGTTATGTGACTGGTAATCAGACTCTAAATAAATAAATGTGTATCAGGCCAAGGATTTAGCTCATCAGTGTGCCTGCCTGGCAAACACAAGGTCATGAGTTTGATCTCTGGCACCAAGAAACCCCCAGAACAAATAAATGTATATCTTTTAATAGATTTGATATTTATAACCAGGAAAAATAGTTTTAACAGTTTTATATGTTTAAATAAGATACAAAATTTGTCTATAAATGTATATTTGTGGATATGTGTACATTTTATGAAAGTCATACAAAACTTATGAAAATAATTCCTAAAGAGAATATCTATTAGTAAAGGATAAATTAAAGTTCACAAACACACACTAGTACAAACAAAGAAACAGCAAAAGGCTCAGCTTTTGTGTTTTTAGAAATGTTGACTTTTGTCACCTTAGGACGGTATTACCTGCTTCCCAGCCAGTAGATTAAATCCCAGGAAAAAGTGAACCAGAGTTATCGGCATAGGCACTCATAATACCTCTCCTTGAAATTCTAGCTTTACTATAGACCTTGGGGGTATCAAATTTACACGTTTGTTCAGGAAGTAAAGTCAGGTCAATGTGCTTTCCCTGTGACATCTCTCCTCTGTTCGAAGTGCAGTCTGTTACAGGTGCCTCATGGGCTGCTTCACCATTTTGCCCACATTGTTTACCCTTGTCCTTCTCTTGACCCTGTGATTTTTGCTCCTCCACACCCCATGTTTAGCAGAAGGAAGAGCCTGGCTGGCCTCTCACATAAGCTCAGTGTCTGAAGATGGGCATTGCCCCACCTCTCTGGTTTCCACTGCTGGTCGCTGGGGGCTTCTCAGGGTGCTTCCTTTCCAGGGACTGGGTTCTTGTCACTCAGCATCCCCACCTCAGTGCTGGGAGGAAGCTGCCTGTGAATCGCCCCCCACCCCCATGAACAATATCCCTGTACTCATTTGAACTTTTATCTGGTTTGCCTTTCCTCTTCATTTTGGGCCAAGGTTTTTGACCATTTTATAATTCCATTGAGGTTAAATGTAATTTAAAATGGTTTGAGAAAATCTGGAGAATGAACCATTTCACAGTAGACTTTTCATCTTGCATCAGCATCTTATGTCTGCACTCTTACAAGGCAGTAAGGTACAGAGTCGTGAGGGACTACTGAGCTACACCATCTACGATTTATTTATTTATTTATTTTTTAAAACTCATATTATTTTAAGGAGAAATACAGAAGAAAAAAACTAAAACAAAATTTCAAAACACATCAGAGAGGGGCAACAATAGTACATACATTGTTCATTGTCATTCCCAAATCATTCACCCAGAGCTCAAGACATCTGCATTCAATTGTCTGAACAATACTAGCACAAATCTTTCTGTTTAGTGGATTCAGAGAAATCAGTAATATAACTATCTTAGCATGCGCGCATGCACACACACACACACACACACACACACACACATCACCATCTATGTTTTAATACTGGTTCTTTCAGTTACTTCTGGGTGAGATTGGACAAGGTACTTAACCTCTCTCTTGTAATACAGATGATAAAAATAACCTTATACTATACAGAACTGGTAAATTTAAATTTGGCAAATGTTAAATGAATAAAGGTGAAGTGTCTACAACAGTACGTGGCACAAAGTGTCACATAACGCTGCTGGTCCCAGTGGCCAGGCGTGTGCCTTGGCACTTCTTCAGCTCTCAACAAGACTCAGCCGTCTGCTCCATCCATGTAGTGCTGTGTGCTCTTTGGCCAGTGACCTGTTAATGTGCCTCCTGTTTTAGCAGCCTGAAACAAATATCCAAAATAGAATGTAGATTAACAGGTTATGACAAAAATATCAGATTTTTTTTATCAAAAAGATAAACTTTATATAGGTAGAATTTTGTACGGATTAAAATATGCTTGTTAAATTACTATAGGTTGGCTGAGAAAAAAAGTTCTATTTGTTGATTACTTCTTGGCAACCTAAACATAATTAGCTCTTACCTGACTATCCTGGTCCTGTCTGGCAGTAACAGCTTTCCATAAAAGCCACATCTTGCAGAAGGGGACTCTGGCATCTGAGTTTGTGTTGACGTACAAGGTGATGGAGGGTGTCACTGATGGACAGTGCCCTGAGCACTGGTGTTCCTGGTAGAGCAGAGCCTTGCAAGGTCACATGACCCTTGTTACCTCCTATGTGTCTCCAATAAGGCTTCACTCACACTGAGGGCTCCTTCAGAGGCCCGGTACCCTTGTGTTTGAATCACACCTTAAAAAATTGAAAAGGGCAAGTGTGAATAAAGGAACATTCCTGGTCTCAGACCTTTCCCACCTGGGCTCTGTGCTAGATCTGAGGGGTGGTGACCAGTAAGCGATAGGGTTTCTGACTCTATCATGAGTGGCAGCTACAAGTGGGCCCATGGCCAGGTCTGGTGGTGGTAGGCCTGGTGTGAGTGGGCCAAGCTTGTTGAGCAAGATCTCCTTGTTATTTCCATGTGTCACTGATAAAGAGCAAAGAATGAGAAGCTTGGCACCTAGGAATGTCTTCTTTTCACTCACTCTGTACATTCATGAGGAGCCATTTGATTTGGCCTTTTTGAAATGTGCCATTAATTTAGAATGTCTTTCCCGTTCTGATGTCTAATGGAATTCTAGGCCAGACGTGTTTGGAACTAAACTACTATATTAGTTAGACTCTAGTTATGTTGGGAATAACTAGGGTTTAGATCTACAGTGTTCCCCTAAAACCTGATTGTTCAGAGGCGGGGCTGTAGGAAGGTGATTTGGATCATGGGGTCACTGTAGCTGACCTGCTACCAAATGAAATGTCTCTCCCTGAAAGGTCCTTGTCTGGCTCACGGCTCCTTCCAGCAAGTGTTGATTTGGATTTGCAAATTGGCGTCAGTTGCTCTAAGACAACCAAATGTTCTCTAGGAGTAAAGTGGATCATTTATTTTTATCATTGTTTTCAAAAATTAATATTTTAATCCTATCAAAATTACTGTAGATAGGAATTCATCTAAAAGTCATCCTTACAGGTTTCAAATGTGAACATTTTCTATAGGTGTCTTAATTTTTTTGTAAAGATATCAAACCTTACAAGTAGAGGGTAAGATACCCTTGCCATCTCATCATGCCTTTGTCCCTTCACTATGTCTCTGTGACAGTGGTTCTTTCCTGCAGTCTCATCATTTTTAATTTTGACTGCATTTCTGTGTATTCATAAATAATATAGTGTTGCTGTGTTACGTAAGCAGTGCAATAACATAGTGTTTCCTTTTGCAACCTGTTTTTCCCTTGATCGTTTTGAGATTTATCTAAGTAGGTGCACATACAATTACTTTATTTCAGCCCCGGGATAGGATTCCATTGTGTGAAATGGACCATCATTTATTGATCATTCGTTTGTACGTGTTATTCAATTATCCTATAATACTTTGAGGAAAGTATTTTTGAACACACAGATTCAAACTCATGTTTATCCAATCCCACCATGGTTTCTGTAAATATTTGGAAAATAAACATTGGAAACCTGGGCTTTTAGGCTGCCCCCAAAACTTCTCTGTGACCTCATTGCAAAGGAAATTGTGGCTGTGTGCCCTGCTGGCCTGGAGCAGCTGAGGCCGGGGCAGTCCTGTCTTCTTCTGTGGGAGTTTACAGTGCAAAAGGGCCCTGGGGTCTTAGAGAACATCTTGCCAGCTGTGTGGAACGTTGGCCTAAAGGAAGCACAAGATCCTTTCTTTAAAAATAATCAGTGTCAATCAGTGACGTACTTGAGGTCCAGAAAGCACTTGAAATCAAGGAGAAGTTTCAGAAGGATGCAACCTCCACAAGCTTAAAATGTAGCAGAAGGAGGCAAAATTACAAAGCTGAACAATTATGTGCTAAGCAACTTGGTGTAAATTGTACTTTTTGTCTTTTACAAAAATAAGACATTGTATATTTTTACCCATACCTTGATTTCTCATCTAGCAGTACCTTACAGAAATCCTCTCAAAGTATCGACTACAGAACTAATTTATTGTTAACAGCTGTAAAACTGTAAAGCATTGTTATGGGCACATTAGGATTTATATTCGCTTTCCTTTGTTAATGAGTTATGGGTTAATGATTTTTTTCCCTGTAACCTGCTAAAGACGGTAGCAGTTAATGTCCTTGTGTGCTTTGCTCCATCACTTTCTGTGGAAGAGATTCCTGGGGATGAGATGACTGGCTAGAAGATTGTGTGTATTTGTACTTTTAATAGATACTGCCATGTTGTTGTATGTTTTCTTTGCCTTTCTCTCCTTCCTTTCTTTCCTCCCTTCCTCCCTCCTTTTTTCTCCTGGAAATTAAACCTAGGCCCTTCACACTGAGCTACTATCTCCAAACCTTTTTAATTTTTTATGTTGAGACAGGATCTCACTATGTTGCTGACTTGCCCATGCTGGTCTCAGACTTGGAGTCTTCCTGCCTCTGCCTCCCAGTTTGCTACCATGCCCAATTTGCTAAAAAAGCTATGATTTGTATTTCCCCCACAAGCAATTCATGAGAGTATCTTCTACCTATGTTGTCACTTCTAATAGTAATGATATTAAAAGTGACAGACTGGGTATAAAGTTATAGGAGATTACTACCAATTTTTATTAACACTGAAATATGAACATTTTTTCATATATTATGTTGGCTATTTGTTCTGCTCTTTTGTGTCTTGCTATTTTACTAGGTTTGTGATTAGCCTTTGATTTCCTTTTCTTGGTTAGTTTGTAAGGGCTGCATATATAGAAAATATACCAACACTTTGTCATCTGTTTTATAAATATTTGGATAAGATGAAGCATTTGTCTGTTGGCTTTATCTACTAGCCAGCCCTCCAAAGGACAATAGCAGCAAACTGAGTGAGTTTCACTAGCGGAAAGAGCACCCTAATTGGTCTGATCTATTAGCCAAGCTGTTGAATGCTCTGTGAGTGAGACGCAATGCTGGTGGGCTAGTCTGCCCGCGAGCACTGCTCCAGCTAGATTGGGTCCCTCCAGCGCTTCAGGTGTTCAACACTCACACCTATGTGCAAAATGTGAGAAACGTTGGACCACTGAGCAGAGAGAATCTTAATCTGCTTGGCTGGACTCCCTTCCTCATGTAAATAGGGATCCTGAACCATACTTTTGTTTTCTTTTCTTTTTAAGAAATCACACCGTCCTCAAAGCCTCATCCACCTGTTGTGGGCAAAGTGACTCATCACAGCATTGAATTATACTGGGATCTGGAAAAGAAAGCAGAACGGCAAGGTCCTCAGGAGCACTGGCTTAGGTTCTCGATCGAGGAAGAAGACCCCAAAATGCACACTTACGGTATCATTTATACGTAGGTGCAAAGTTGAATTGTTTACTATTTTTGCTTTGATTTCCTGATCATGTAGAATGATTTTTATTGTCCCTTAAAAAAACCACTGCTTGCTTTTTGGAAAAAAAAAAAAACACAAGCACTTGCCTGTGGTTCCAACTACTTGGCAGAATGGGATAGGATGATGCTTTTAGGAGTTTGAGATCAGCCTGGGTATAATAGTCCTACAAAAAAGAAAAGAAAGAGTGAGCTAGCATCCTTTGTGTTTTATACTGTTTTATTATTTGTGATTTTTGGGACATAAGCATGAGCAGTAACTTTGAAATCAAAGCTCCTATACTTTGAGAGCTTCCTTGACTTCTAAAATATTTTAATGGTGTATTATTATTGTGCAAAATGGAGAGACAGAAACAAAAGCTAGTTTGTTGGAGTTAAATGAGGTTCCCATCCAGCTGTTTCATTCATAGGTGTGGGATGGGACCCTGCGTAGTACAAGCAATCCACCTCCTCTGATCTCATGTCATACTGCCGTCTCCTTATCGACACTCTCTAAGCAACTGCCCACGGTCCTCCAGTCTGGAGCAGGCCAGCGTGATCCCCACGTCAGGGCCTCCATGCTTGCTTTTTTCTTGAATGCATTTCCTTCTGTTCTATATGATGGGTTCTCTTACGCCATGCAAATCTCAGCTTGAACCTCCCTCGTCAAAGGAGCGTGTGACATTGCCATCACCCTCCCCACTCCCACCACAGGCCCTTGTTTCCTGTGCTTCATAGCACAGAGCTCTGTTGGAGCTATTGAACTTGTTTGCTTGTCCAAGTCCTGTGCTGGTATTTAAACCCAACCAGAGACAGATAAGATTGCTGTCACTAGTGCTCTATCCCCTGCTCTGGGACAGCATCATCACGCAGGTGGCAGGCCCTCAATAGGTTTGTTGCATGACTATGTAATTTCAACAAGAGAAATCAAGAAGTCACTTTTTCTTGGTCTTCATATCAACTGACTTTTCTTTGACAGTCCTACTTCTTGCAAAATGACCATGATTTAGGAGTACCAAAAATACATGTGTGTTTTGTTCTGTAAAGTCTTTGAGGGAATCATAGTTTCATATCCAATTGTAAGAAATAAGACAGAGACATGACGTATACTTCACATCTATATCCCTGATGTCTTGGAAAACTGTAGTGCAGCATCACAACCAGCAGGTTGGCGCAGAGACAGGAAAAATGTAGGACATCCTGTCATTTGTCTGCCTTTTTCTCCAGGTAGCATTGTGAAGTACTGGTGTGGGGTAGACCCTGTATGGTTCACCCTGGCCAACTTCTCTGACCTCACATCATGGCCCGTTGTTAACTCTCTCTGGCTTTCTGCATCTATTCACACACACACACATACTCACACACTCTTATGCTAATTGCTACCTGAATGGTAATATCCCCCATATTTCAGAAAAATGTCTCTTACCTAAAGGAAAAAGAAGAATAGAAAATCATGTGAAATGTAGTTACCATCTGAAAAGAATTCCTGGCTTGACTACTTGAAAATGTTATTTTAATTATGTCATGTATTTGTCTGTAAAAGTAGTTTTCCTCTAAAAGCATGAATTATGATATTTGAAGTATTTCTATGGAGAAAGAAAAAGATGTCATTTCTTTCCCCCATTTCCCTCTTACTACATGCCACGCCTGGCCCTGGTGTGTGCACGTGCACTCCCCTAGGGATTCCTGCACTTCCTCTTGGCTTTTGGCATTTGCTAAGTGAAGGAAGCTGCCTCCCCTACGGAATGGCAGCCGTGTGCACCAGCCTCTGGCCCAGTGTGTGGATCTGTGTGGTTCACATTCTCTCCCAGAGTCCTGGCTTCTGTCTGCCCAGAGGAAGGTCTTGGATGATGGCCTAGTGGCATAGACCTGACAGCAGTGCCCAAGGTGAGGGTCGAGGTGAATGAACAGCCCGTGTTCCCTTGGAGGATTATGCAGCACAAAGCTTAACGCTAGGTGGCAGAGTAAGACTGTATTACTCTTCACTGCTGGCTTAGTTATACCACTTTGCCTAGATAGCGTTAACTAGCAGATGTCTTCCTTCAGAAAGTGATTACCATCTGACATTGGGCTGATGGGTTTAGGGACTTCTGTCTGACTTGTCAGTGTCTGTTTCTGTCCATCAGTTCTGAGTCAGTGGTATCATCACTGACACTGATTTCCACAGTAACCTCTCAGAGCCAGTCCATTACCTCGTGTTGTGAGTTCCCCTTTGTAAAATTCCTCTCAACTTCCACCCCTATTAGGCTGGGATGTTTTACTCTACCAGGCTGGACGCTCCATTTTGTCAACATTCAGTGATGTGTCCCCAGGCCCTAGAACTCTGCGTAGGACATTTATTTGTTGGATGAGTTGGCTTTACTCCTCTTTTCTTGCCTTTTATTCTCTCTTGTAGGTTTTCTTTTTTAATCTCCTTTTTGTCAAATGTTCTCCAGTGGATCTCCTTTGCTTGGAGGAGGACTGTCAGTCTCCTTGATGCAACATTCATTGACTTGCAGTTTGCCCACAGCCAGCTTCTTTGTTACCTCTTGTTTCTGAGTACAAACACTCCAGCCAGATCACTTTCCTATATGTCAGCTAAGCCTTGACTTTTCCCTGCATGTATGTTTAGCTGTTTTCCCTATTTGCACAAATTGTTGCTATTACCCTACATTTTTTTCTCCTCACATCAGGTTCTACATTGACCGAGAAGCTCCCCTCACTGTCTTGCTGCCTGTCCCTTAAATCCTCATGCAGATGGTGTCTATATCGTGCATTTTACCCATCCCATTAGTGGATATTACTGATGTTCTAGATGGATTAGTTGTTCTGGATGCTGGCCACAGGGTACCAGGCCAGACAGAAATTCCTCATGGTGAGGAAGGAAAATGGTAAATAAGATACAAAAGAAAAATATATACATATATACACACATATCTGTACACATACACACATGTACATATATATCTCAGGTGGTGACAAATACCACAGAGAAAAAGCATAGGAAAATTTGCAGCTGGGCTGGAGGTAAGGACATATTTCCCAAGAAGGAAACTTCTGGGTGATGTTCCTAACCAAGTGGCGGAGACGGAGACGTCCGGAGAAGAGCCTCCAGGGAGAGCAAACAGCAAATGGAAATCCTTGAGGTGGGTGTGATCTTTGGGTTCCAGGAACATAAGCAGGGTGAAGCAGCAAGGGAAAGAGAGGTGACCATTCAGGTGTGCAGGTGACCGACAGGGGTCTGGTTTTTACTCATGGGCAGAGGGGGAAAGCCGAAGGAGCTAGTTTTGCTAAGGAGAGTCACGATCTGGTTTATGTTTTATGAAATTTCCTCCGGCTGTGAGTTGAGCTCAGGCCATGGGGAGGTTAGACGGCAAGCAGCAAGGAGGACTAATTAGGAAGCTTTTGCAATAATTGAGGTGGGAGATAACAGAACAGTATGAAAACTGGTTGAATTTAAGAGATGATTTAGAGATTTTGAAAGGTTTGTTAGTATAGCTGGGTTTCTAACTGCATCATTTTAACCTAGGAGTTTAGGGTCAGCCTGAGCTGAGACCCAGTCTTAAAAAACAATAATTAAAAAAAAATTTTTTTCCCATGGACCAGATTTGGGCCTGAGAAAAAGAAGATAGTCAAGGGAGTGTGTGTGTGTGTGTGTGTGTGCACCTGTGTACACACACACACACTCCCCTCTTCAAGGGAAAAACTCTATCCAAACTTAGCATGGGCCTATAGTCACTTATAAGAATATAGGTCATGTCAGGCCAATGTATTTAGTTTTTAAAAATTATTTCTAGCTCATGTAATTTTTCTGGTTTTATGACTTACTTCTATCACAAGTATAGTTACATCTACTTTTCACACATAATATATTTCTTTCTTAGTGCCATTGGTGTCCCTCCTTCATTGCCTCACCATTTCTTTTTTGCTGATACATAGCGTTCTCTATTGCTGCATACCCAGTCACCCCCAAGCTTAATGGCTTAAAGCGAAAACAAGCCCATGTTTTCCCACTGTCTTTGATTTGGGCAGGATGGGGAAGGCTCATCTCTGCTCCACATGGTCATGGCTGGCACAGCTCTGTAGGCCCTGGAGGAACCAAATGGCTTCATTCACATGTGTGTTACCTCTATAGCAGGGGCTGGGAAGGCAGAAGCAAATCGGGCTTCTTTTTCTTTCACTGCCTGTCACCTCTCTCTAGCAGGGAAGTGGATCTTTTCAGCTTCTGGCTAGTTGCAAGAGCCTGAGGGCATGAGCTTCAGGCCTCCTAAGGCCCAGGCCCGGTGCTGCATGGTTTCATTTCTGTCTCCTTCCATCCTGTTCCAGGGGAGAGGAACTATACTTTGGCTCTGTGGGAAGAGGAGTGTGCTCCTGCAGGGATGAGAGGGACAGTCGGAGGCCAACATGACCGACATGTTCCAGCACATATGACTCCTCATAGGTGAAGGGAGAGATGTACTTCCGGCAAAGGTGCTATCCGGTCAGTGGCTGAATCTACCAGCAAAGAGCAGTGAAGTGCAGCCACGTGAGCAGAGCTGCCTCGGATGTCAAGTCTTTCCCCATGGCTCTGTTAGAGCTGTGCCCAAGAAGTCATTTAGATTTCGATGCCCAAGTGTCTTGTGATGCAAAACAGGAATCATCCAGTATTTAGCACTTTATTTCACTGGGAACTTTTACATTTCAGAAAATCAGTAAAAGAGACATACAAAAGAGTCCTGGTAAATGTTTTTCAGTTTTTAAAAATGGTTTGTCTTTGAAATTCAGTGAGGCATCTCTCCAGAACAGGGTGAACTCTTCTGCATCCTGTGCTCTCACCCTGGTGAGGCCCTTCCTAGCTGTTAAATGTCCTTCCAGTCCATTGTTTCTTTCGCAGACTGGAGAAAGCTTTTCTTGCTTCTTACAGCACAACAATTACTTGTCTAATAGGGGAGTTAGGGTGAAAGGGACTTAAAAGACCTTCTGTGTTCTTCCTTAGGGTGCTCTTCCCTCTGGAGAGGGTAGTGGTGTAATCTCTAGCCCTATTCTTTCAGCGGGTTCTTGGGGTGAGTGAGAGAAACAGTCTGAATAATATGAGAGGTACTAGCATGACTGTCTTACCAGACCTGAAGCCACGTGTCCAGGTGAGCTGTCTTTCCTCAGTTGTGATACTCACTCCAGCTCAGTCATTTCAGCCTAACTCAGCTGTCCTGTCCTCTCTCTCCTTGACTACTCCACTTCTGGCTCCCCTCAGCAGGAAACAAGTGTATCAAGTTGCATGGAAACGTCCTTGAAAAAGTTGGTTGTAAACTTGAAAGCATGGTTTTAGCCTCTGAGGAAGAGGAAAAAAATGAAATAGAAAAAAAAATAGGAGAAAAACAGTGTTAAGTCTGGAGTATAGGGGGCTGTGGAAAGTTTTGAAGAAAGGAAAATGAGAACTAGATTGAAACAGGAAAGAAAGATGTGGAAACAGACTCCCTTCCTCTTTTCCTTCCCCAGTCAAAAGTCAAGCCTTTGCAATGTGAAGAAGAAAAAACTGAGACACAGATTTAGAAAAGGCATACCTGAAACTTAGATACTATAAAGATTGTTAATATCAAAGCGAAACTGAATTTTGGGGCAATATTAGGTAATACATAGCACTCTTTTTCACCCTGGGAGGTCTGATAATCTACCGTGTGTGTCAGGGCAATGTCAGGGTCCTGGGACCTACCTCCCAAGGAGAGGGGTACAATCCCACCATATCTGCTGGCTCCCGTCCTCTGAGCAGACAAGGCAGCCACTTAACTGCATCTTGTGCTCATGTTGCATGCTCCAAATTATTAGGCTCAGAACTTTTTCCTTCTGCAGGTGTGTAGCTTTCCAATCTCTAATCAGAATTCTGTTCTAGCACTGTTCAGCCTTTTTTGCCCTGGATGAACTTAACTATGCTGCGTGCTGTTAGAGCTCTTTCTTATGTGCTCCCTACTGTCCAACCATAAGCCACTCGCGAGCTACATGCAGTCATGCATACGTCCTCCTCAGATCCTTTCCCTGCAGTAGTCTTTTGCCTTTGACAGTTCACAGCTGGCTGTTAGATAGCCTCACTCACTTGAAGACCACACTTGAAACTCAAAAACAATTTGACTCTGTCAAAGGTGAAACTTTCAAAGGTCATTTGAAATTTGTCATTTGAGGGTACATGGTGTGGACTAACATAATCATTTGTCCAAAGAGCCCAATTCCATGCTAGCTATGTGCCAGACACTGGCTTAGCTATGTGGGACAGAGAGGTCACATGCTGGGAAGGATAGAGATACCATATGTGACATGTGTTTTGTTATCAAGGAGTTCAAAAAAACGAAGATCAGGTCTGTACTAGAAATAGATTGTGCTCAAAAGTCATGTCCACCTGCTCTTGTTACAAGCTATCAGCAGGTTGATTAGGTCATCTGGTGCTATCCGCATGTGTGTCTCCTCCTGTCCAGGGGATATGCAACAAAGCACATTATCGAAGGTCTGGAGCCAAGGACGCTGTATAGATTTCGACTGAAGGTCACCAGCCCCTCGGGAGAATATCAGTACAGTCCAGTCATCTCAGTGTCTACAACCAGTGAGTACGCAAATGCTGTATGCACATTTATCTAGAGCTACACGAAGATGACCAGCAACTCAGAAATTAAAATACTCTGCTGTTTCCACTCTTTACTGGATGCAGAAAGAATTCAGTTTTTAAGCACTGTGGTGGACCTGCTCATACCTATAACATAAGAAAACTTCAATTATGCCTCCACAAATTGAGATAGCCTATGTTTGTGACAGAAATGTCCTGTTCACGGCACAAGGGTGGGGCCTCCTTTCTTAGGAAGTAGAACACAGAAGGTGGGGCTGGGCAAACTACCTCTTTGAGTGTCCTTGGTGAGGTGGTCTGCTCAGAGACTATCCACTCTGGAACCTTGGTCTGCCTCCTAACAGGTCACAGACACTGATTTCTGGGTACTGTGAATTAGGAATCATGAATGCGTGGCTCCCAGCCACAGAGGACTCTGGGGGGAGGGTATGCAGAGTGGGTGGCCAGAGAAACCAGCTACAATGCCTCAGATTACTTCTTCCTTGCCTCAGTTTTACAGTGTTTACTGAAAATATTTTTTATTTTCAGTATTGGGGATTGAACCCAGGTCCTTGCACATGCTAGGCATGGAACTCTGCTACTGAGCTACATTCTAGGCCTTTTATTTTATGTTACTCTGAGATAGGAACTTGCTAAGTTGTGTGGGCTGGCCTCACTTGGTGATCCTCCTCCTGCCTCTCCGCATCCTAGATAGCTGAGATTATGAAACTGATATTTTAAGACATTTTAAAGATGTATGTGTCCAGTACCATCTTTGAGCTACAGTGTTGCACAGATTAAAATGGTCAGAAATATCCTTTGTTTCATCCACTCACTGACAACACAGGCGAGTTTTTTGGGGGTTGCATGAAGGAAATCTTCCTTTTGTCAGTGAAGTTATTTTTCAACTTCATTCAATGTGGCATTTGGCTGGTATACATTTTCTGTGGATTTCAATAAATGCCCTTTAGGCATTTATTCATGAAAATTTTTGTGTGGACTATAGGTAATTTAGATTTTGAGTTAGCCTGTAATACTTTCAATTGCAAACATGGCATGAGGGGATTGGATCTCAGTTTAGCAAAGCAAGAGTTTAGTTAAAGCTCAGCGTGGGGATTCTATATATATTCCTAAATGATGCTCAGCTAGCCATGAAAAAAAAATGTAATTTCAGAGAAGACTTTTGAAGTGAAATGGTCAATTATGGAGATGCAGGTCAGGAAAGAAGGCTTGTTCCTGAAATGCTGAGGCATTTGCTTTTTATAAAGGAGATGGTTGGCCTCTGGGGTCCTTTGGAGGAGGAAAAGGAGGCTGACCACGGGAAAGCCAGTGAGCTCTTTGCAAAGGCTGGGGAGACTTAGCAAGTTCACTTTGTATTTGAACAGTCTCTTTCCAAGGGACACCCAGCTGGACGCTCTCCTAGGACTCCTCTCCTCTTCCTTCAGTCTTCCTGCTTCCCCAGTCACTCTCAGGTTGTAGGCCACTCTGGCATTCATGCCACTGCCCCTCCTTTCTGGAAACACTGATCCTCTGTTCTGCCTGTTGGACCTGCTCCTTGGACCAAGTCATCTGGGGTGAGGGCGGATTCCTCATGTGGCTTCCCTTTTCCATGCACATGATTCAGCTCTTCCTGCAGTCCAGAGCAGTGGCTCACCACCTCGAACAACGCTTCTTTCATCTTGTCTGTCTGCCTATTTGACTCACATCTACAATGTGTGCTCCTAGAGGAAAAGGGAGCTAGATCAGCGTGAAGGAGGACCTTGATGGATGGATGCATGACGATCTAAGCCACAGAAACAGCATTAAGAGTATGAAAAAGAAACACTGGTTTTCTTGGCTTGAACTCATGTCTGTTGGGAGATAAATCCATTTTTCACCAACTAGGCTGAGTCCACCTGAACCTGCCAGGTAAGGCCAACAAAGTTGGTTCTTAACCAAGTATGGTGATCTCACAGCTCATCAAACTATGGAGTTGCCGTGCCCTATGGAGTTTAGGCAGAAACTAGCCTACCTCTATCAGCTGAGAAGGATTATGTTGGTAGCTGGTGTGCTTTCCTGCTAAGCTGATTTTTGGGGAGACAGTCATAAAAGCTGGTGCAGGCATTCGTCATTATAGTCCCGCTGCTTCCATGAGTAATGACACACAGCTCCTGTGGGGACAAGGGTGTGTTGGTGACAAGCAGCTGTGGTGGGTCTTCTATTCACTATTCACTATGAAGTACAGCACAAGTGTCTGTAGCTGACAGTCACCTCGGTCTGCTGGGTGATGGGATCCAATGTCCTCTTTCTTCTGCCCAAAGCAAACTCATGGCTCTGCTGGCTGGTTGTTGGCTCCCCTGCCTATTGTTATGTGTGTAATATCTGAAGCAGACTCTCTTAAGGAGGCAGATCATGCTAACCAAAGAATTAAAAATGTGCACATTATACTGAGCAAGGGAAAATGCTTCCGTGGGTTGATAATTTGCATTCAGTTTGCGAGCATTCTAATGAATCACAAAAGCATATACTTTGTTTGAATAGAGGATGCTCAACCTCTTTTTTTTTCCTTCCCAGGTAAAGTACATCGAGATTCTTGCTTAAATGAGGCATACAATTTTAATCAGCTGAACCCTTAAAAAGAAAGAAAAACAGCTGCTACTTGTTAATTGGCAAATATCTTCTCCAATGAGCTCATGATTTATTCACTGCTTCTAATAAAGACCTAAATTCCACAAGCAAGGTGTTATCACCATACTATAATATCTGTGGGCACATCTGCAGCTAGATAACCTCTTACAGAGTGAGCAATGGCTTCTCAAACATCACTCTTTCTGTCCTCGTGGGTGTACCTGCTCAGACCAGCTCAGGCAAGCATTTGAGCAGCATCAGTGTGATGTTTGTAATTGCGACACTCAGAGTAGACACTAGAAGATCAAACCCACAGAGGCAAAGGCCTGGCTTTTTGGACTTACTGGTGGTGTTGTCTTGGGCCAAGCCCACAAAGTCTTGGAGAGTTTTGGTGTGGGAGGAATACTACACTGCTTACCCTGGAATTTCCTTCCTGTTCTTTGAGACTCCTGGCTATAGTGGGAGTAGAAGGAATTGCTGTGCACTGCAAACGAGGGCCTTTTCTTTCCTCTATCTTCATCAAGTTCATGCAAACTGTGAGACTTTTCTGTGCCTCAGTTGATTTACATGTTCTCAGTGGAGATTTGTAGCTCTTCTTTACTTGCCTGGGGACAATGTGTTTGAAGGAGGACGGTGAATGAGTTAATGCTGAGAAGGAGCCCCTATACCCTGGCCGATGGTGCTTGCTTTATTTTGCTGAGATTCAGCAATCAGGGAGTGATGAACAATCGTGCTGCCTTCCCTTCACCTTGTGAAGGATCTGTTTGTGAAGGATCTGAGGACGTTGGATCCCATCACCCAGCAGACCGAGAATACATTGTGAAGCCCTGAATGCCTCTTGCAGAAATTGGAAGAGGCAATTTTAATTACATCATAATGTCAAAGTACCCTGGTCTTTGCTGCAAATAGTCCTCAAGCTTATGAGCGTGAAATGGACTTATTTCATTTCCCCACATTTGCATGCTGCGGAGCTTCCTGGTAAGGATGTGCTAGCAGGCGTTCTCATCAGAACCTTGCTGTACAGGTGAAATGGGTGATTTGGAATGGAGGTGGCATGTGGAATGCTGCAGGTGCTTGAAACCCCAAGAAATTTGCATTTTCTGAAGCTACTTAAGCATCCCCTTTCAATTCACACTTTTGAGAGGGGAAGTGCCTTTAAGACGTCCCTTTATAGTCAAACTTTAGTAAGACTGGAAGGATACAGTGAATTGGTCAAGTACCTTAACACTTATTAAACACCAGAGAAGGAGTAATGTGGTCTTAGGAAGGAGCTGACTATGTCTATCTTTAACTGGGTGAACTTGGACACCTTTGTTTTGTTGTGTGGAGGAAAATTTAAAAAACATCGCGTGCAGCTTAATAGGATTTGATTCAGGTTAGTATACCACCACATTTTAAAATTAAGAAGAGAAAGGATGAGCATCACAGCTTGCGTAGGTGATTCTATCCAAGTGACCAGCTTTGAGTGGTAGTGGGAGTTTGAGAGCTATAGGAATGAGGTTGTTGGTGGAATAACAGCATTTACAGTGACACAGACTTCCTCCCCCCTTTCTGGAAAGGAAAAGAAACAGTCTATTGGTTTACTTCATCTAAAGTGTGGGTGGGTCACACAATGGACAATTGTAAGCCCACCTTCATCTAGCCCAAGGTTCTCAACCGTGAAGCTGTTGACATTTTGGGTCTGGATAATTCTTGGTTGTTGGCAATCTGGGCTGTGTGCTGTAGGTGTTAAGTAGCACCCCAGCATAGCTACCCTCCCCACAACTGTGACAACTAAAATGTCACCTGACATTGTCCAGTGCCCTTGGGAGTATAAAACTGTCTCTCTCAGTGCTCTAGTGAAGGGTGTAGGGTGGGCAGATCGTCACTGGAACAGCTATGGACCTTGGCCTGTGATGGTTTATCATGACAGTTTTATTTGAAACTTTCGGTCTAAAATATGCATGGAGAGATGAAAGGGAAAGATAAGGTGGCTAACACATCCTTTAGCGACTGGCAAACTCTAGCAGGCACAATTATTATAAAAAAAAACTTTCAAGTGGCACAAATTGACTTTTACCTGAAAAAAGAGAGTGTCAGCAGAGGCCATTCTGACCCACTGTATTCCCAGTTTGTACAGTGCCCATTTTAGTTTGTCTGGCAGGTATCTTCTGAGGAAACCAGAGAAAGGAGCTTCTTTGCTCAGAAACCAATGTTCCAGGTAGATTTGCTGCTGTGAGAAGCAGAAAGAGGGCAGCTGGCTGACCTTTGCCTGCTCGGCCTTACAAGGGAGATAAAGCAAGTGGTGAGCCCAGGAGGCAGTCCGGAGTACACTGCAGATGATGGAGTAGCCATTGGGTGTTTTCTTTTAGGACTTAGAGAGTGACAGGCTGAAAGTGAATACTACAATGTATGTCAGAATGGGGGGCCCTATTTGTCCCATTTTCAGAAGGACCTCAGTGCCTAGAGTATGATCTGGCATGTAAGTTACTTCACAAGTACATGTTGAATGAATGTATGAGGTCTATCTAGGGAGAGGCTGTAGACCATGGGTTATAACCTCAAAAGCCATTGTAAGGCAGGCAGCGGTGTGAGTGTGGGCACTGATGCTGGGTACCTGGTTGGCCATGAGTGAAGGGTGGGCTGCAGCACAGGATGATGGCAGTGGCCACTCGTATCGCTCTGACCTCAGGAGTAAGTGTGCCATGGGTATTTACAGTGTGCCTTGGGTATTTACAGTGTGCTGGGAACTAAATGCTTCACTTCTATTTCCTTTAAACTTAGCCATGACAATTTAAAAAAATTGGACAGGCATGGAATATGAAGGAAATGAAATAAATGTTTTGAAAAGATCGGGTGCTTTCACGTAGCCCTTCCTCCTGAGACTCTGCTCCTGTGGGTCTCCCGCCTTGTTCTTGTCCCTGAAGAGCGCGTGTTCCCTGGGCAAAGCCCTCCCGCACTCTCATTTCCCACCAATGTAAGTCTTTCGTCTTTCTCAGACTTACCCACCTTGCCCTCCACTACTTGGCAGGCTTGCTCCCTGATTGGGTTTTCCCATGTGTTCCCGTCTCCCAATGGGTCTGAACCCCATCTGCCAGCACAAGCTTGGGGTACACAGGGTCAACATATGCATCACATCCCTGGGAATAATGGACAAATTTCACTTTAAATGTTAAATAAACATGTCCTTTGTTGTGCAAGCATCTCAGCCAGTCTTTAGCAAATAAAACCAGCATATTGTGACAGTTGCTAAGCTTTTCCTTGCTTAGAAGAGATATTTACTAAACTGTATGAAATCCACAGGGATTATTATCAAATACCTCAAAGCGATACTTTATAACTGGACAATGTCCTACAGTTTTAGGTCAGTCTACATGTTCTCCTCGTATGTGAAAATGAGGTCTTTTACAATAAAAAAGAAGCAGTTAAGTAGAAAATGTAAGATGTTTACAGGAACAGACCAATGTTTTCTTGAAGGTGAACAAGAAGTAGCCACTAAAGACCACGGGAGAATATAGCTGGAGTGAGTTTGCTATCATTATATTTTGGGTGACTGCTTTCCATCTAATTTCTTTAGGAGAACCCATAAGTATCGAGCACTTTCATCGAGCTGTCAACGTGAATGATGAAGATTTGCTCATTCAAATACTTGAAGGAGGGTGAGAGATCTCTGCCAGCTTTCTTTTTAATGCTCACAAAAATAATAGAAATACGTGATGTATCTTTGTTTTCCAAAAACTGCTCATGCCTTTTAAGCTGCCCTCCAAATTATTTCAGGTGACTGGTATGAAGTAGTAAGACATAGTTACTGATGATGATCATAACACGCCGAGTAAATATTACAGTCTATAATTATTTAATGAAAATTTTAAATGAAACTTATAAATGTATCATATCTTATTTCCCAAAATGATTTCTGTTCCTTGCTTAGGTGGCAAGTTGGTAAATTTCACCCCAAAATGCACACATCTAATTCCTGATGAAGCTAGGACCTCTCTAGGTTAGCTGCTTTCTGATTTAGAGGGTTGGTAGCCACTAAAGAAAAGAGGTGTGTTGGAGTTACTGAAGATGGGGTGTTTCAAGCTGCCTCCTAAATGCAAAAATGGTGTCCGGATTCCTTTTGGATCAAGTTTTGAGTTCCTTGAAAGACAGGTGGCTTGTGAATTTGGTCTCTGTAATTTGAAGAGAATGTTCCCCACCAAATCCAGGCTTCTAATCCAGGCTCTGCTTTCCCCTTTGAGTGGCATCATTTTATACCTATTAAACAAGGAGAGTCAAAGGTAAAATGAAAGCTTCTACCAATAAGGTCTCATGCAGCATGCAGCTATGGAGGGCTGTAGTGAAGACACTGTCCTCAGCTAACTTTAAGAGGCTGCGTCCATCAAAGAGACCTAGACCAGTGGAGGCGAACCTGTGGCATGCATCCTACAGCTGGCTGTTATTGAAAGCGCTAAAAGGTTTGCCTTCACTAGCCTAGAAGAACTTGAGATTTTTGGCAAAATGAGCTATTTTAGCCATCGGTGACCATTTGTAGCCACCAGTTATGTGGAGCTCGATAAGCAAGTTAATTTCTTTTCTCTGTGTTTTCCCCAAGCCATGTTAAAGTTGATGTTCCCAATAAGTTTGGCTTTACTGCTCTGATGGTCGCTGCCCAGAAAGGATATACCAGGTATAGCTCTCTTCTTTGCTTCTCTGAGGGTTGGTTGAACTCTTTATTTCTCCCAGTCAGGATGGGGATGGGAGGCAACAAGACAGAAGGGGAATCCAGTTCCTTTTCTCTTTTCCAAACTGTGCCATCTAATGACTTCCAAACCTAGCTGCTTTAATCATAAGGTTAACATGCAGTAAAGAATGTAAAATGTATAACCACATTAGGGGAGAGATGCACAAAATGTATCTTATATGTCCTGGGAACATGAGCAATTGAAATTTCAATTTCTTTAAACAAAACAAAACTGAGTGAGGGCATTCTGGAATGCAAACATCACAAGAGATTGTCAAAATATGACTTTGATAATTTTGATGACACGTTTATCCTTTGTCTCACAGAGTTAAGCATAAATTCTAACATCTTATTTTTAAATCATATTTATATTTTAATTACAGTGCCATTTTGAAAAAAGTAGAAATGTGTTTTCATTTATTGTCATTTGAAAATATATAAAAAAATGGTCATTAAAATGACTGAGTTTTTTCAATAATCCAGTTTGTGTCATGGGGGTTAGTTAGATTTTAATGAGTAATTCATATACTCTGAAGGGTAGCAACCTGTCTTGTGTGGAGCAGCAGTTTCCACTCTTGAATACAGATATTCCTCATTTAACAACCTACCTGTTTAACGACTGTTTGGACCTAACACTTGCTGCTCAGACTTACGACACACATTTGGACTTACACAGCAGAAATGTGAGCAATGGTACAACCTTAGAGTGGCTGAGCCACACCCCCCCCCCCATTTTTTAAAATGATAGCAAGGTCTTATTAAAGGTAGAAAAATAAACAGGCTCTGCAGCGTGAGTTTGGGCCAAGTACAAGTAGGAAAAGAAGTACACCCTATTACATGAGAATGGGTCACCACACAAGAGAGAACACAGTGGCAAAAACTCATGTGGCTTGTCCTTTTTGCATCACCCATTCCTCATGCTGATACCAGGTCTAGGGCATCCTAGCAAAACCTGCTCCAGTTCTTGCAAGCAGTCCATGTGTAGAGCTTTGGGATCTCTTCTGTGCATGTGTCCTGGGGTTTTGTAATTAACAGGTGATGCCTACTTCTTCAGCCAGCCCCTAATCTCCTGTCTCATTTTTCCTTGAGAAACACAGATACCCATAATTTTTTATAGCGTGCTGAGGGAGTGGAAGTCTCCATCTTCATATAGCTACTTCCTGCTGAAAGCAGCAGTCATCTCTAACTACTGAGGATTATGTATTCTCTTACTACCTTGCAGTATTGTGGCTCACTGTCAGTGTTAAAGAAAAAAATAGGTCAGAAAATGAGAAAAGAGTTAGTGACTATTGAGTTGTCTGTTTTATGGAAAAAAGAAAGTAACTATCATTATGTTTGGGATGTAGAGCTCAAATATGAGGAGCTGGTCACATGTCTACACTTCTTGTGGAGGACAAAGTATAGTAAAGAGGGAAGTTAGATACATTATTGAGAGCCCGAGAACCATAGCTTGAGGAAGATTACCCACATAATGGATCTAATTAAAAACAAGAGCCTCAGTACAGGTGCCCATTTAAAATGTGGTAGGTTAGGGTCATTAATGACTAATTATCTGCACCCAGTTTAATGCTGAAGTCTTGCTTCCCAAAGAGGAGCCTCAGGTCTTCCAGAAGTTCTCAAGAATAGCTTTCTTCTTAGTCCTGTGTAAATTCTATGGACTATTTCCCATGTAGGATTTTTAAAGTTTGTCACTATGTCCCTTGAGGAAAGACCATAGTGGTTTCTCAGCTACTGGCAATAAGGCTAAGGTCTTGAGGGGTTGTAGGGCTATCCTCGCTTTCCTATCAGCCTTTTGATTTCCCAAAGAGATGTTAGACCTGAAATCTTGCCTACTTCATAGGTCTGAGAGATCAGTTATTCACAAGAGTGTTTAACTTCTGGACCTGCATGCATCAGAGAGGCAGAATTAAGAGAAGTGTGAGTTTTTATAATAACCTCAGGAGTGTCTAAGAGCATGGCCTGATACTTGGCAACCCATTCCCCTGTTAACCACAAGTAACCTTTAGTCTCAAGAATTGCTCTGACTTGATGGGGAAGCAGTACTTCTAGTTTCTGTCCTAAAGTTAGTTTTGCAGCTTCCTCTGTTAGTATAGCTGTAGCTGCTACTGCCCTCAAACATGGTGGTCATCCAGCAGCCACTCCATCTAACTTTTTGAAAAGTGTGCCACTGGGTGGAGGTATTGTCCTAGTCTCTGGTTTAAGACACCCAAAGCAGTTTCTCTCTTTTCTGATATTTAGAAGAAGAAGGGACTTCTTAACTCAGGTATTTTATTATAGCATGCAGTAGGATCCACTTGTTGGCTAATTAGGTCAGGGAGACCTAGGATATTCCCAACAGATATAATATGTTTTGGCCTTTGTCAGAATTTGAGAATTGCCTCCAATTTGACTAGTAAATCTCTTCCTAAGAAGGGAGCAGTGTGGGATAATTAGAAACTCATGGTTAAGGAGTTAGCCTTCGAAGTGACACATCAAAGGAAGAGTAAAGAATCTCTGCCTCACTGTGGTCCCTTTGACTTCAACTATGGCTATAGATCCAGGGATGGTTTTCCAGAGAAAGAAGTCAAAACAATTCTAATTCAAAAGAATTCTAGCTTTTCTCTTTTGACCTGCCTGGGGATCCTGACTGGTGAACATAGCAAAGACCATGTCCAGCAATTGGGCATAGGTGTCTCAGTTTCCATTTGAAGTTTCTCTAATTTGTTCTGAATATGTGGGGCCAACTGACAAATGAAATTATGTCCCACCAGTGCCTCTCCCTCCCTGGAAGATGGATCTGTGTTTGTATATTTACAAAAGACTTCTACTGTTCAGCTATGAGGGAAGCTAGATTTTCCTCTTTGTTCTCTATTAGCCCATTCACTATTATAATTAACAGATTTCTTGATGTACCTTTTCATTCCTATAGAAAGAGTAGCCATCATATCAGTATCATTTTCTATCCCTAACTAGTATTATTGTCTCAGTTTGGTTCTCTCTCTCTCTCTCTCTCTCTCTCTCTCTCTCTCTCTGTGTGTGTGTGTGTGTTTGAGACAGGGTCTTACTATGCAGTTCAGGCTGGCCTTAAACTCACTTGATAGTCCAGGCCAGTCTCAAAGTCTCAATGATCCTGCTGCCTCAGCCTCCTGAGTGCTGGAATTACAGTTGTGCACCACCATACCCATCCCAGTTTGGTTCTGTTGAAGGCCTCTCTAAGATGCTTTCCTTCCCTTTTTAAAGCATATTGCTGGGTTGGGGCTATAGCACCTTCCTGACAAGTGCAAAGTCCTGAGTTTGATTCTCCATATCAATAAACAAGCAAACAAACAAACAAAAAAAACCCCTTTTGCTCACTTGCATAGTTATTAGCCTCTTTTAGGATTCTTGAATTTTTATCTGGGGTACAACAAGTGGCCAAGATGAATCTCACCATGATAAGTCAAAAGTGAGGGTCAAAGGTATAAAGCCATCTGCAGACTTACTAGGATCCTCTAATACTTGGCCTAGCCATCCTTTGTGTTGCTTTTCAGTTACATCTGCAACTGAAGAGGAAACCTGAACTCTAGCAGCTCCTGGGGCCTCGCTCAGGAGCAGGGTGAGTTGTGAGTTAGAGGAGTAGAACCAGCACTCTGAGTACCTCCTACAGAGTCTAAGGCTGTTTGTGTATATTCAGTGGGACTTAAGGATATCTGAGAGGCATGATGAGGGAGCTGAGGAACGTTGGCTTCCCCTGGGGCGCTGGGCTCTAGTGGAATTCTTGAGGCACTTGGAGGGGATGGGACTGATTTGCTGGCCTTAGGTTATAAGGAGGTTGATGAGAACTCCAGAGAGGTTGTCATCATTCAAAAAATAGGAAAGACCCATCTCCCCCTGAGACACAGGTGGGGATCCAAGGACAGGATCATCAAATACCTCTGTCTCTTCCTCAGGACCACTCTTAATACCACAGTTTCTGGGCTTTCCCTGAGATAAAAGGTCACAAAAGCATAAGGGATTTTACTCCACTATGTTTTAAGCAGAAACAATTTAACTGAAAAAGTCTTGTAGTTTAAACTGCCATCTTGTACCCACCATTTCCTAGTTTATCTTGAATCCAAAAAGTATTGCAGTAGTAGATTTAGTATTGCAAAGATACCTTTTTTCAAACAGTTTGGGTCAAATCTTTCTCACTGATTAAGGACACAGCTTAGCAGTGAGGTCAGTGGAATCCTTGGGGTGTGGTTCATGAAGTTTCCCATGGTGCATCTTGGGCCTAGAGAAAGAGAGCTAACTTGGTCTTGGGTCCTTAAATAGTGTCCCAGTCAGAAGGAGGAGACCCTATTTGAGTCAACAAAAAGTCCCTTATGAGACTCAAGTATTCAATAGACCGACATCTCTGTCTGAAGCTAGGATGATGCCAGAGTCTTGTGTAGAAGCATAGAAGAAAGCCTTACTTAGGCCTTTTGTCTCCATACAGGGCCCTCTAACTCCTTGGGAAGAGAGGTACTGAGTCACTCAATGGCTCCATCTAGTCCTTCAAAACTCCCATAAGCACGGTAGAATCCCTCCCCACCAGGATTCCTTTTGCCACATTGAGCCACCTGATAGCTCTCCTCAAGCAGGGTGGAGCCACTTGAAGCCACAGTAGCTAAGGGCCCCCTTAGGTATTTTGAGCTACTTGATTGCTTTACTTCAGCAGGGTTGAGCCATTTGAGAAGCAGTGTCTCTTATATTTGCCCCATCGTAACAACTTTGGTACTTTGTTTAAGGCAGTAGAGAGAACCTTTTTCTTTTCTTTTTTTTAAAGAGAAAAATCTTTAAAAATCCTAAGAAAAAAGACGGCTCTGCATTTGACTCACAGTTACTTGAGTTTAGCTTTCCTGGCTGTTCTTTCCTTCTGCTCAGGCCATCAGGCACACGTTTCTAAATTACCTGCATTTTGTCGGAAGAAACAAGAAAAGGATCCAGCCTAATTCAAAATAAAAAACTGGCAGGGTGCTCACATGTTCCTTATAATCAGAGGGTTAATGTCTGTGAATAAGATTTCTGGAGATCTTTTGGTGACCATGAGGACAGTAGAAAACAAACGTGGCAGAACCCATGTGGCTGATTCTGTGATGAACCTTACTGGTGAAGAGGTGAACTAACCGGGATGAAATTACACCCTGAGAAAGAGAAGTCCATCTAGGGGGAAAGTGCAAACGGTATTTTGAGCACAAAAACAAAAGTAGGAAAAGAAGTACTGGGCCACCATGAAGGAGAGAATATGGTGGGTGGTGGCTTCTACAGTGCAATACTATAATTTTTGCTGATTGTACTGTGTACTACAGCACCGCAGTTTCACTGTACTGTACTTCTGTACCGCACTGTAAGAGTTATGTAAACAGAAACAAAATCGTCAAGCTGGCATTTCCTGTGACCATTTCAGGAATGGAACTCAGTGGTTAAATGAGAAGTATCTGTATTGCTGGCTTTAAAATCCGCTGAATTCTGTGGATGGAGAAGCTATTGCATTGTCTGCATTGTCTCAGTACTAACTTTTACCGGGTTCTCCTGGGTTCTAGGCCTGTAAAATGATATCCCTCATACTTTTACCGTTGTTTCTTTTAGGCTTGTAAAAATCTTAGTTTCCAGCGGCACAGATGTGAATCTGAAGAACGGAAGTGGCAAGGACAGGTAGGAGGAGACGCCTAAAAGGTGCCTGTGTTCTGTGTACTCTTGTGGCACAAGGCTTGTGCTCAGAGGGTTTTTGACTTTCCCAGACATTTCGTTTCTTTTGACAGCCCTGAGAAGTGAGCAGGTCCCAAAGGAAAGAGGGTGGGGGCAAAAGCTGGCTGTTCATTTATCTTTTTGTTCTCTGGAGGATTTGCAAGCATCAGTTATGATGTCTCTACCTTCTCCTGCTCAGTCAGTGCTGACTATGAAAGCAGGCATCGGGCTGGGGATTTAGCTCAGTGGCTTAAGCGCCTGCCAGGCAAGCGTGAGGTTGTGAGTTCGACCCTGGTACCAAAAAAGAAAAAAAAAAAAGCAGGCGTCACCAGCTCGGTGCTGGGCCCTGGATTGTGAGTACCTGCCTTGGGTGCTTCATTCCTTTCTTAGGGCTTTTATTGCATTTCAGTTTGCTTCTTTTTTTTACAACAAGAATCCCGTCTGTTTGTAGAGAAGCAATCGGCCATCAGAATCAACAGTGCCATCACAGAACTTCTCTGAGGTTTTATCCATACTTACCAAGGATGGGCAAAATGGTTTTTTTTGGTCTTTTTGAGGTCAAGGTCTTGTTATGTAACTCAGGCTGGCTCAAACTTAGCCTCTTGCCTGTGCCTCCCATGTTAGTATTACGGCTACACACTACTGTGCCTGGCTGGAAAGAATGTTTTCTAGAGACATGCATACTTACTGCTGTCACAATAGATGTAGTTAATTAATTCAACCAGCAAGTACTTATTAAATGATGCCCAGACACCAGGTACTGTACTTGATGTTCAGGTAGAATAGGACCCAAAATGCAGACTTTCCTCTTGTAAGCAGTCTGCGGTCACATAATGCACACACGTAAGTATCTGTGGGACAGCCACAAAACATTCACTTTATATAGGGGATCGAGGCAACATCAATTAATTTCTGAAATCAGAAATCCTACCCTCTCCATTTCTCAGACATAGTGTAAGAATAGATTTTAAATAACAACACTTAAAGACAGACTTAAAAAGCATTTTCTAAATAATTCTTAGGTTAATTTAGAATATTGACTCAAGAAATTCAAAGAGTGCCACTTTATAAAGGAAAAAGAAAAAAATGTAGAGGATGTAGAGAAAAGGAAAGAATTAAAACGAAGAAATTGATTAATCAAAAAATGAAAGATTATTTGAGAAATGTAAGAGTTGGCTCTTTGCAAAAGCCCCTATGATAAAACAGACTTTTTTTTATAAATCTAAGAAAAAGAGAAGAAAAATTAGAAATTCAAAAGGGCACAGACATCCCAATAGTAATAGTGGAAATTTAATTCTGCAAAGAAACGGTACATTTGTGTCCAATAGATTTGATAATATTGAAATGGGTACTTTTTTGGAGAAAATTTAAAGCACTAAATACAATCTAAGAATCAGAAAATCTGAAATAACAAATATCCATGTAAGAAATTGGAAAATATACTAAAGTACCCAAGTGCAGGCATTGTGACTTCACTGTCCTAGCAGGGAGTTTGTTCAGATTTTCTGCGCACCTGTAACAACTTGGAACCTTCCCAGAATACAGAGGAAGCTGAAGAGCTACAAATCATAACTTTATTGCTAAAATCTGATATTAAGAGAAAAAAACGCTATTTCTGTGTTTGTAGGTGCTCATAAAACTTTTCCTTCTCAATTAAGAGGGCATTAGGAGAGGATAAAGAAATTTAGTATTAGGAAATTTCTAATAAAACACAGTAGATTAAAGTTGAAAATAAAACTGTAGATTAGTAGATTAAAGTTGAAAATAAAAACTGGGTGCAACAGAGCCCCTTTACAAGTTCAAGTGTCTATATTTTTAAAGTACAAGGGATGGAAGCCAGGGCCCTTGCACTGAGCTACATTCTCAGCTCTTTTGGTTTTGAGACAAGGTCTTGCTAAGTCACTAAGTTGCCCAGGCGGGGATTGAATTTATGACCCTCTTACCTCACCCTCCTAGAGTGCGGGGATTACAGGCATGTGCCCTCACGCTTGCCACCATACAGTTTTTATTGTAAAAAGTCACCTCAGATAATTAGCTGGTGTTATTCTTAGTGTGGGCAAATTTCTTTTCTAAATTAGTGAGGCTCATGAGACAAGTCAAGAAACAGGCAGGAGCCAGACTGGTGGTGCACACCTGTAAATCCAGCACTCAGAGGCTGAGGCAGGAGGAGCACCATGAGTTCAAGCCCAGCCTGGGCTACATAGAAAGACCCTGTCTCTAAAACAAAACAAAGCAAAGCAAAGCAAAGCAAACACAAAAGCAGTAAGAATTCAGGCAGACACAATAGAATACGATAATGAAAGAAATACAAACCCATGAAGGTTTTGAAAAAAATAAGTTATTCGAGAAAAAAATTAGGCAAATCTTGGCTTTAAAGCATATACCAAAGTAAATTCTAGATGAAGGAAGGATTAAATGTAAAACCTCTTGAACTGCTGGAAAGCAGGGCATTATACTTCTGTGATACCGTAATGTGAAAGGCATAAAAGTTAAGTCACTAAGGAAAAGATGAACTGTGTATCTTGTTTAAATACTGCATTGTTTATCTGGTGTGACAAATTGAAAGTATAAATAAGGACCAAAACATAATAGATATTGGGAAATAAGAAGAAAATATTTAAATGAGAATGGAACAAGGGAAGGGGACAAGAAAAAAAAAGAGAATAGAAGAAAAAAATGGAAACAAAGCTTTTGTGAATAAGGAAGGGAAGAGAGGTTGAAGATAGGGAGGAGAATTGGGGATAAAAAAGCAAGATATACTGTGTATAGGTGCAGATTTCCCATGATGAATGTTATCATGTATATCTAAGTTGTACTCATAAAAAAATTAAGAGTATGTCACACATAAAAAACTAAGGAGGCTGAAGCAGGAGGAGCTCAAGTTTGAGGTCAGGCTGTAAACTTAGCTGGACCCTGTTTCAAAAAAATAATAAAAATGATAGAGATGTAGCATGGTGCAAAGGCACTGGGTTCAGTTCCCAGTACCAAAAACCCCCAAAACAACTCCTTCCTCCAGAACCCTTAATTACAGAGTCGAGGACAATCTGAGGATTCAGGTATGTTGCAGACAAATGACTGGCACCTTTAAATTATAGAAAGACACATGCACTGCAACAAATAAACAAATCTACCTAGTAGGAAAAGAGCAATTTACCTGAAAAGACAATTTATAGCAGAATCAATAGAAATAACCCATGTGAAAAAATGTTTAGCTTTGATAGTGATTAAAAAACACTACCTATCAAGCCAGTAATTACAGAATAAGTATTGGCGGGAGTAAAAGGGACACTTTGAGATAGAGATGATAGAAGTGTAAATCGATGGAAACTTTTGGGAAGGCAGCTGGAAACCCCATCAGGAGCGAGCCAGAGGGCTGAGGCGGAGGTCGGCAGTAGAGCATTTGGCTGGCACGTGGGCGGCCTGGGCTGGCTCCCCGGTCTTACACGCACACATGCACGCACACACACATGTATGCTAAAGTAAGCCTTGACTGCTGACGCAGGGACCCTGCTTTTCAAAATTGTACCCCTAGACAATGATCAGGGATGCAAATAAGGCTACATAGTAAGGGCAGGTCTGCTGTAGCTTTATGTATCATTGTGAGACATTTGAAACAAATTTACAGCAGTCGTGGACACTTGGGTGGGATGAATATTTAGTATGCAGAAACCACTGGCAGCGTTGAAACAGGGAAGTGTGTGAAATAATAAGAAAATGAAAGCTATATCAAAAAAGGGAAACAACGCCAGGGATTCAGTGGCACAGCGCCTGCCTGGCAAGCCTGAGGTCATGAGTTCCATCTCCTGTACCAAAAAAAAAAAAAAAAAAAAAAAAGGGGGGGGTGGGGGAAGGAGGGCGAAGACTTGGATGGGACATCAGGAATATACAGGAGAAAAGCCCACCGAAGGTTCTGCGCCACGGATTCAGGAAGGTGACGTTGATGGGGGCCAGGTGCTGCAGGCAGGTGGCTCTGCCCCTGCACTTGGGCTTGGCTGGAGCCCCATTGGGTCCCTGTCAGGGCTGCGCATCAGAGGTGGCCCTGCCACCCTCCCTCCCTGTAGGACTGGACAAGCGTGACCCCGTAAAGCTGGGTTCCAGCAGACCGCTGGGGGGCTTCACCTTTGAAGTGTAGGTGACACTGTGGTTGTCCAGAAGACGGAAGGCAGACTCTGTGGTCTGACACATGGCGATTTTTCTGGCTTTCTGCAGGTAGGAAGGAAGTGGCCTTCAGAGGCTGCCCCTGTCCCTGGGAAACAGCCCAGGTCTCAGCTCCGTGCTGGGCAGTCCAGGCTTTGGGGGCGCTGGTTTTAACAACCCTTATCTCCCAGAAGCTGGTCCAGCAGCCCTTGGAGCTTGTCTTCTATCAGGGACTCTGATGCTGGAATCTTCTACCTAGCCTGCCTTCCTTTTTAATCAGGAAAGAAGCATCATTTAAAAACCATCCAGGTAACTAAACTTTAGCATATTTAAATATTACAATGAAATTTCCTTCCCTTGGCAAAGGCCATGTGAAAGACCCGGGGCTATTCAGGTATGAGTCCAAGCCTCCACACTAGGCAAAATCTGCCTCTCTCCCGGGAGTCTCCGGCCGCTGGTGCCATGTGGAGATGGGGTGGCCAGGCATCCCAATTCTGCCAGGCTTTGCCTGGGTGTCACGTGTCCCAGTGCTCACTCAGAGAGGCACTTGTACATTTTCCCTACTGGGAAGAGCTTCTATTTTCCAACTCTCTCTTTTTTAAAATTTCAAAATGCCTACATTTATTTATGAGACAGGGTCTCACCGTGTAGTCCAGGCTGGCCTTGAACTCACAGCTACTTCAGCCTCCTGAGTGCTGTAATTACAGGCATATACCACTATGCCTGCTTCAAAAACTTCCAAACATTTAGCAAAGATAAAAGCATAGTCCCAAATAAACATCTGTGTATTCACCGTCTATGCTTGGCAGCTGTTGGTTATTGGTCACATTTGCTTCTCTGTCTACATTTCTGCCACTCCCTCTCCTGGTTTATCTGTTTCAAGGTGATGTTAGACTTCACAATCTTTACCCACAGCTCAGTCTGTGTCTCCTGAAAACAAGGTCATTAGCCTGCAAACCAATGACCACACCTTATGCAATTGAAACTAAGTCCTGCTATCTTTGCAGGTCTTCTTACTGCCTCCAAAACTTCATCTTTATTTAGGGACAAGGGCTGAGGCAAGATCATAAACAAACAAGGCTTATACAAAACACTTTGTTTCTGTAGTCTTCTTTATTCTAGA